>CAWUFW010020812.1:0-140071 GCA_963921515.1 Calotriton arnoldi
TCTTTAGCTGAATGTGAGTATCCTGAGGTGTCATGTCAATGATGTGAGTTGGCATGATGTGTGGGTGGTGCTCTGGTGCTGTTGGAGTGTGTCCATGGGCTACTTGACTGGATGTGTGTTGCGATGTGTGCTTACAGGTGGGCTGTACTCCCCAACAGTGTTGACATGCTAACTTGGTTCTGGGTGGGTATCTTGTAACATGTATTGTGCATGAGTTTTGCTGTTCTGTCCTGTACTCCATTGCTTTTGACTGTGTGTCATTTCTGTCCTTCACAGGGTACTTTCAGATTCGTTTGGTCAACTGTGTCCACCGACGACGTGATTGCACATCCAGGCTGGTAGCTGTTGTGTCCCTACAGGTGATGTGCGCCACACCCATGGACTTCCTTCCGTCTACAGTTGTTGACTGTGTGCCCGCTACCAGGTGGGGTTACCTTGCATCTGTAGTGGTTACGGCATGTTGCTACTGTGTAATAAACCTGTGCTTCACTTAGTGATGTGCGTTGTCTGTGGTCACACATTTGACTGCCATTTGCTTACTGCACCTGTGGGCTACTTGACTACAACTGGGAATGGGTGTGGTGTCTGTGCATTGCACCGTCTTCCCTGGCAACATCAGTGTAGGCAATGAGTCAGATGGCCTAGGTGTGTATGTGTCGTGTAGCCCTGGTGGTGTGTCTCCCTCATGTGTGTCACGTTGCCTGTACTCACATACCTGTGTTGTCCTTGCTGTTGCAGTTCGCATACACAGTGTAATTTTGCAGTTCATCATCCCCATAACAGCACCCACGTTGGAATCACGACAGAGGCAAGTATGGTGTATTAGTGTGTTTATTGTGATACATTTGTGTTAATAGTGCATAGGATGGGTTGTGCTGTACATGAATCTTGCAATCCCAAGTTCCTAGGTGAATTGAAAGTCCGGGTAGACAGGATCCCCAGTATCGGGGCCACTGTTGTCTGACACATTGGTCCAACTTGTACTCCCCATGCAATGTGTGGGAGTAGTGTTGCCGTCAACAGGGTGAACAGTCTGTGCACAAAGGCGAACATCCAGAACAGGTTCAGGCTTCCTGGGAGTTGCGCTTGGCCATCGGCCTCTCACTTTTCCCTCCTCGGACGACCCCTCTTCTTGGGGGGGGCCCTCAAGTGCAGGCTGCTGCGGTGCAGGGGACTCTCCGCCAGAGTCCTCCTCCCTCCCTGTGGCAGTTGCAGTTTGTTCGGCACCAGATGTTGTTGGCACACAGGGAGGTGTGGACTGGTTGCTGTTCATCTGGCGGAGGCATTATAAAATGTCCCTGTGCACCGCCGTCATCTCATGCAGTGCATCCCACTTGGACTCCACGCGGGACATGTGTGAGTCCACACGGGACATGTGTGACTCCACGTGGGACATGTGGGAGTCCAAGCGGGCATGATGGGCAGCCTGCTGCTGTTTAATGTCTCTGAGGAGCCCCACTACCTGGCTGAGCTCTCCGGTGCTGGACTGGTACGCATCAGCTATGCGTACCAGTTGTGGGTCGTCATGCACACCAGCAACGTCTGCAAGCAGCGACCTCTGTCTCCCACCCCTCCCACCACCCCTGCTGACATGTGCAGTGTGTGCAGTGGCACGCACAGATAACCCTGGTCCACCTTGGGGGTTGGTGGTGGTGGTGGTGTCCATGGCCCCAGGTTGGTCCAGGGTCACTGTGCTGGTGTTGCTCCTTATTCTGTCCATGTCGGCAGGGATGGTATTCGTGGTGACAGTCGTTGTAGGGGTGGGTGCAGGGGGTGCAGCTGGTGGTCCTGCTGGTGCTGCAGCTGGTGGTCCTGCTGGTGCTGCATGTTGACTTGCACCGGATGTGCCAGGTTGTTCTTCATCGTCCGAGGAGGACAGAGGCTGTACAACGCCAGTGAGCTCGGCATCCTCTTGAGCCTGGGACTGGGACTCCTCAGCGTCTGCTGCTGTGTCCCCATCATCACCTGTTTTTGGGAGACACAAACAATGTATGTCATGTTTCTGCAGGCATCAGTGGTTGACACACATGACAGTTGTGACTGTGCCTCTGGGTGCGGGCCTGTACATTGCATTGTCCTAAGTCGTCACAGTCAGGGGTTGATATTGGTGTGGCACATTGTCCTGCATTATTTGGGCATTTCTATGTATTTTCTGGGGTGTGAACATGGTCTGCATTGCTTGTGTTTGGTTGACAGCCAGACCTCCTTCCCACCCAGCCAGCCAGTCAGTTATCCCACCATGGAACGTGCTTGCGTTGCAGGGAGTGTAAGTTGTCTCTCAGGATGTCAGTCAGTGGTGTCCTGCTGTTTGTTGGTGCACAGTTGGCAGCAGGGCCTTGTGCTCCCCACAGCAGTAGCCAGTGTCAGCCATCTTGTGAGTCCTTCTCCACTCCCTGTGATGTGAGCATGGTTCAGGGTGGTGTTGATGGGCCAGTTGTGAGGCTGAGCAATGTCTGTGACTACGAATCCCATCATGCTATTGCCTCCACCCCTTCCCAGCATGCCCATGCTTCCTTCCTTTTGACTCTGCTTCCCTGTGGGGTGGGCTGGCTGTGCTGACAGGATGGCTGGGAGTGTTGTCCTGGCAGTTGTTTGGCTAAGAGTCCCAAGAGTGTCCCTGTGCTTCACACAACATAACCCAGGGTGGTGGTGCTTTGTGGGATCTTGTGTTAGGATGGAGGGCATTGCATTCTACCAGGTGGGTACTGTGGAGTTTGTGTTGGGGGGTGTGAGGGGAGGTGCTGGTGACTATAGTCAGTGCTGCAAGTCCCCCTTCCCACCCAGCCAGCCAGATATCCCACCATGGAACGTGCTTGCATTGCAGGGAGTGTAAGTTGTCTCTCAGGATGTCAGTCAGTGGTGTCCTGCTGTTTGTTGGTGCACAGTTGCCAGCAGGGCCTTGTGCTCCCCACAGCAGTAGCCAGTGTCAGCCATCTTGTGAGTCCTTCTCCACTCCCTGTGATGTGAGCATGGTTCAGGGTGGTGTTGATGGGCCAGTTGTGAGGCTGAGCAATGTCTGTGACTACGACTCCCATCATGCTATTGCCTCCACCCCCCTTCCCAGCATGCCCATGCTTCCTTCCTTTTGACTCTGCTTCCCTGTGGGGTGGGCTGGCTGTGCTGACAGGATGGCTGGGAGTGTTGTCCTGGCAGTTGTTTGGCTAAGAGTCCCAAGAGTGTCCCTGTGCTTCACACAACATAACCCAGGGTGGTGGTGCTTGTGGGATCTTGTGTTAGGATGGAGGGCATTGCATTCTACCAGGTGGGTACTGTGGAGTTTGTGTTGGGGGGTGTGAGGGGAGGTGCTGGTGACTATAGTCAGTGCTGCAAGTCCCCCTTCCCACCCAGCCAGCCAGATATCCCACCATGGAACGTGCTTGCATTGCAGGGAGTGTAAGTTGTCTCTCAGGATGTCAGTCAGTGGTGTCCTGCTGTTTGTTGGTGCACAGTTGCCAGCAGGGCCTTGTGCTCCCCACAGCAGTAGCCAGTGTCAGCCATCTTGTGAGTCCTTCTCCACTCCCTGTGATGTGAGCATGGTTCAGGGTGGTGTTGATGGGCCAGTTGTGAGGCTGAGCAATGTCTGTGACTACGACTCCCATCATGCTATTGCCTCCACCCCCTTCCCAGCATGCCCATGCTTCCTTCCTTTTGACTCTGCTTCCCTGTGGGGTGGGCTGGCTGTGCTGACAGGATGGCTGGGAGTGTTGTCCTGGCAGTTGTTTGGCTAAGAGTCCCAAGAGTGTCCCTGTGCTTCACACAACATAACCCAGGGTGGTGGTGCTTGTGGGATCTTGTGTTAGGATGGAGGGCATTGCATTCTACCAGGTGGGTACTGTGGAGTTTGTGTTGGGGGGTGTGAGGGGAGGTGCTGGTGACTATAGTCAGTGCTGCAAGTCCCCCTTCCCACCCAGCCAGCCAGATATCCCACCATGGAACGTGCTTGCATTGCAGGGAGTGTAAGTTGTCTCTCAGGATGTCAGTCAGTGGTGTCCTGCTGTTTGTTGGTGCACAGTTGGCAGCAGGGCCTTGTGCTCCCCACAGCAGTAGCCAGTGTCAGCCATCTTGTGAGTCCTTCTCCACTCCCTGTGATGTGAGCATGGTTCAGGGTGGTGTTGATGGGCCAGTTGTGAGGCTGAGCAATGTCTGTGACTACGACTCCCATCATGCTATTGCCTCCACCCCCCTTCCCAGCATGCCCATGCTTCCTTCCTTTTGACTCTGCTTCCCTGTGGGGTGGGCTGGCTGTGCTGACAGGATGGCTGGGAGTGTTGTCCTGGCAGTTGTTTGGCTAAGAGTCCCAAGAGTGTCCCTGTGCTTCACACAACATAACCCAGGGTGGTGGTGCTTTGTGGGATCTTGTGTTAGGATGGGGGCATTGCATTCTACCAGGTGGGTACTGTGGAGTTTGTGTTGGGGTGTGTGTGAGGGGAGGTGCTTGTGACTATGGTTAGTGCTGCAAGTCCTCCTTCCCACCCACCCAGCCAGCCAGATATCCCACCATGGACTGTGCTTGCATTGCAGGGAGTGGAAGTTGTCTCTCAGGATGTCAGTCAGTGGTGTCCTGCTGTTTGTTGGTACACAGTTGGCAGCAGGGCCTTGTGCTCCCCACAGCAGTAGCCAGTGTCAGCCATCTTGTGAGTCCTTCTCCACTCCCTGTGATGTGCGCATGGTTCATGGTGGTGTTGATGGGACAGTTTTGGGGCGGGCAATATGTGTGACTGCGACTCCCATGATGCTATTGGCTACACTGACTTGGCCAGCATACACAGAATTCCTTCCTTTGAGTGGTCTTCACTGTGTGTTGGTGTTGTTGTGGTGGCTACATGTGTGGATGTGTTTGTTAGTTCTATTTGTGCCACTGCCTAGCTGTAGTTGTGGTTGTGTTTGTACATGTGTTGGCACGGTTGGATGTGACTTTTTTGATGGCATGTGTTGTGTTTCTCTGACTGACATACACATTTTGGGATGATTCTGTTCTGGTTGCTGTGTGATTGCTATGAGTGCATGGTTTGACTCTCCCTTGACAGTGATGTGTGTGTGTTTTGTGGCAGTATATTGTGTACATTTGTTGTGTACTCACCAGGCTCTGGGATGTCCTCTAGTCCATATATGCTCACTGGCGGTAGGATGGCCCGCACCTTCTCCTCCCAGGGCCTGAGGTATATTGGCTTGGCAGGAGGGCCACTGCCGGTGTGTTGGCTGTTGATGTAGTCTTGCTTCAGCAGTTTCCGTACCCTCCTGCCACGTCATACCACCTGTTCTGGATGTCGGTCTTTGTGCGCCGACATGGTGATTGGGCGTTCACCCTGTTGATGATCCTCTCCCACATCTTGGTTTTCTGCGACATGGGGGTCTGTTGGACCAATGTGCCAAACAGCTGTGGCTCTACCCTGAGGATCTCGTCTACCAGGACTTCCAATTCACAATCTAGGAACTTGTGATTCTTCTTGGGGGGCATGGTGATGGGTGGTGATGGTGAGTGATGTGTGTGTTGGTGTGCAGGTGAGGGTGTGTGAGTGTGTGTTTTGCTGGGTGTATGTGAGGTAGGTATTTGTTGGTGTGCTGATGGTGTGTGGCTTGTGTGAGGGATGAGCTGTGGGTGTGTGGTTGCTTTCTCTTGGGTGCTGGCAGTGGAATGGCATTTGCAAAGGCTCATGGTAGTGATTTGTGTCCTTTATATAGGTGGAGTTGTGGGTGTGTCTTTGTTCTCTGTCCCCACCCCCCCAGTATTTATTGGCAAGGTAATTGCTTGTTTGGCCTTTTTTTGTGTGATTTTTCCTTTGTGCTGTTTGTGTATGTTGGAAACGTTCTTGTGACCGAGTCGGACCCTGCATTGGTCTCGTACGGTGTTTTCCGTTTCGTTCACGCTGTGTTTGTGCAGTTTTCTATGCTGCGTACGCGTCGGTCGCGGTGTATTGTGTTGCTTCGGCTCGGTTTTGTATGCGTGTCGGTCGTACGGCTTGTCCTCCGTCCGACTCGCTCGTGGTTTTCGCGCCTTGCATCGTACTTAGCGGTTTAGAGTTCGCGTGTACGTTTCGGTCGGATTTGTTCCGGGTGCGTGTCGGTCGGTTGGATTCGCGTGTTTTTCCGGCCGGATTGCTGTTTTCCGTGCGGCTCGGTCGGTCGGCTTGGTTTCGTTACGTGTCGGTCGGATTTTTCGCGCCTTGCATCGTACTTGGCATGTCGGGCGCCACGGGTGCGTGTCGGTCGGTATTTTTTCCGGATCCGAGTCGGTCGGTGCTTTTTCCGGCCCGAATCGGAATCGACCCCTGAGTAGAAAAAGTAATCCATAAAGTAATCTTAAAAGTAATCAAAAGTAATCTAACAGTAATTTCCACTGCATTGAAAAGATTTACAAACCTGTAACAAAGGCATTTTCATTCAGCTTGCTTGTATTGTTCAACCTGCCTTGGAAAGTACCATTTACACTTACCTGTACCAGGCTTGCTAGGTTCTAGAAAATGAATATAACTGGACTCTGTGCATACTATACCTCATTTTTGTATAGTATATACAGAACCAGCTACCTACAATATGTACATGTGATTAGAAGAAAATTAAGTTATTCACCATGCAAGAGAGCCAATGGTGGAAACTGTCTGACTAACTGTTCCATGTTTCATGCTTTATACTGTGGTGGATGAAAAACAAATTGTGAACAACAGCTGAGAAGACCAGTGAATGAAGACAGAAAACCCCAAACTCCTTTAATTATGTATATTTGCATTTATTTTTTTATTTATAACATTTTTTGATTATATGAGGCTGGTGAGACTCTGTGCCAGCTTTAAAACTAGATAGTAGAAGGGCTCTTCATTGGAGGATTGCTCTTATTTAGAGAACATTAAATAAGCATTGTTCACTGTCCTGTAGATAAAGGTAAACTTGATCAAATCCCCTAAATAAAAATAAATTGTTCACCCAGTATTAAGAGTATGAGAGTTATGTTGGTTGCAACTTTATCAATGAGTTAAGAGCACAAGAAAATATTTAGCAATTTTTGCCTAAAATAAAATACAGGGCCAAGAAAACATGAAAAGAATACATTCCGCCAGTAGCGTAATCAAAGCACCCGCAGCCCCCGCAGTGCGGGCGGCCCCCGAGATACAGGGGCCCCCGAGATACAGAGGCCCCCTCTCGCACTGGCTGGTCCCTGGCCTGAGAGCTCAGGACTGGGTCCGGAGTGTGGGGGCCCTCTGCATGTACTTTGCAGGGGGCCCCTTCAAGTTTTGTTAAGCTACTACATTCTGCCACTGTGTTCTCAAAGTTAGTCACAAAATGAGTCTACTTTCTGGCCAAATTGCTGGGCAAGCACAAGACATATGGATAATATTTGATTCTTCGGGTCATTCGGATAAGCCTCCTCCACTCTCTGTGAGACCAGTAACTAATTAAGGAATTCCTGGGTTCTGGGTCAATAGCGCTTAGAGACGTTTGGTGATTTGGCGCTTTACAAATGTAAATTAACAATAACATTCTTGGTAACCCCTTATTCTGCGGCAGCTGATTGAAAAGTGAGAATTAGACAAGAGTTATAGCACCTTTATAGGTAAAATAAGGAATCAAAAACTAAATTTTCCACTAACCTGTTAGAAAAAGGTTCAAAAAATGTTCTTGAACTTGCTGGCATCCAAATGCTTGCAGTGTGCAATTAAACCTTTTTATGACTAATGTACAGCATGCCATCGTTAGATTTGCTTAAATTAAGTTGTATGTATGGGGTATTTCTGTAGAGCGAACCTATCCAAAAGGTAATTGTGTGATGTACAGGGTCAGGCAAGCATAATGTCAACAAGTAACAGGAGAGGTAGCTGACTTGTGGACTCATAATGCATTGTTATGTAGTGTTCTTTGAAGAGGTGTGCCGTTAATAACTTTAATGAGCTGCCCTATCCTCATGTGAAAGTAATCATACCAAACTCAATCACAGGTTCAATTACAACTTAACAGAATAATTTGCAGAAAGTATATAGTGGAACATATTCCATGTAACTGCATTGGTATAAAAACTTTCAACAAGCTAACACATTATTTATTATTTTGTTCCTAGGAATGGAACACAGTAAACGTCTACCTTCCTTTAAAAATTGAATGAGTTGCCCATCTGCATATTTTACAGGAAATTAATCACAGAATAGGGCCAATTCACAAAAGCATATATTAGTACAGAAAATTACATGCTCTCTACTAGTAAAAGTGCAAAGAAAACAGTCATTTCTCTTTGTACTAAATAATATCTGAATAATTCCAATTAGATGCTTTAGAGACAATTCACAAGAGTACATAAGACTTTTATGGGAGTAATACCATACTTACTCAAAATGGCTTCGTTTATTGGCCTGAAATATGAGATTGCATCCGCATCTGGGCTGACCATAATCTAAGCATTATAGTTGAAACACACAGATTTATACAAATCATTAATTACAACATGAATCTATTGACAGATTTCTTGCAGAACTAAGAGTTTTGGCCTTAATGTGCAAATTCTGTGGCCCACTAGACAAGTACTTGAGGGACCAATTAGTGGTCCATTGTTCTGATAGCAAGACTCAAGCCTTCTTTGCTGCAGGAACCCCTCAGTGGATGATACTCTGAAGATTGCTAGAGAGATTGAAAATTCTATAATGGCTTCTAGAGAACTGGGAAGATTCAAACAAAATTTTGTTTCCAAGAATATTGTTACTATGTCAACTAAACCCAAGCAAATGACATCCACTGTTATTGACAACAAACAGCAGAATAAGCAAGTCATTGGTCCACACAGAGTGCATTACTGATGTGGATCCAAGAATGATAAGACAAATGCTGCTGTCATGCTATAGGAAAACTTGCTTGAAATGTCACAGAACAGGGCGCTTTGCTAGGATCTGCAAAAACTTAAAGGAGGTTGTGTATGTGTCAAATCGGCCTGACATGCATGAGATAAAAGGCAGAGAAGAGGTGCAAAATGAGAGTAGGCTAGTGCTCCCGATCAAGATGATCCATTTTTCTGACAGTAAGAAAGGAGACACTCTGCACAAAATACAATTTGGCAGGGTATCCGTTGAGGTGACAGATTTGGACCACCCATCACCATCATATCCGATAAGCTGCACATGCAAGAATGGACTCATATTAAATTGTTACTTCCTGATATTCGTATTGTAGCTTTTGGGGTAAGGAAATCGAAATGATGTGTAAATGTTATAATGATTTGGTCTACAAGAATAAAGTAATTAATTTGAAGGTTAATGTTGGTGTAAAAGGTTACAGCATTCTGGGGCGGTGACCAGGGAACATTTGGGATGGTTTTAAGACCATGAGCTGCTCATGTTTAATTGATGGTTCAGAGTTGCAAGTTGAATCTCTGGGTCAGGTTTTGAATAATCATAAATGTATCTTCAAAGATAGGCGTGGGGTTGTCAAAGGTTTTGAACATAGGATTGTTTTGAAACCCAATGCTATTCCTGTCATAGACAAGGTTTGCAGTGTGCCTTTGAGCATCAGAAGCCAATTGAAAGAACACCTGGAAAAGCTATGTGTAGATTACGTTATTGAGGATGTAGAGTTGTCACAATGGATTTCACCCAAAGTTGTGGCTTAGAAGAAATCTGGAGAACTGAGGCTATGCAAAGATTTCATGTCCTTAAAGAAGCGCATTCTGGTGGATTGTTTCCAGCTTCCACAAATTCAGGAAATGTTGGCAAAGCCTGGGGGCAAAGGTTTTTTTCAACTATTGATCTATGGGCTGCTTACCACACGGTGGAATTAAGTGAGGACTCACATTCTTTAATTGCCTTCAACATTCAGTTTAGAGAATTTAGATTCCTGCACATGCCGTTTGGCCTAGCCTCGGCTGTGTCAGTTATCCAAAGGTTGCTGCACCAACTCATGGGGAATGAAAAACAGGTTTTGGCTGTGTTTGTAGGCTATTTTGCACTGCAGATGCAACCTCAGAGGAAGTTGTTGAGACGTGGTACCAAATTTGTTTGGAATAAAGAACAAAATTTGGCTTCCTCTAATATGAAAACCTTGATAATAAAGGCATCATCTCTTCAACCTTTTTATATATGATGCTCCCTCGGTGGTCACAGTTGATGCCAGTGCCCTTGGTTATGGGGTCGTGTTGAGTCAAGTTATTGATGGTAAGGAGAACAGAGTACGGTTTGCCTCCAAATTGTTACCGTCTGCATAAAAGAATGACAGTACTATAAAGAGAAAGACATTAGCTTGTGTATGGGCCACAGCACATTTTGCAACCTAGTTGTGGGACAGGGAGTTTTCATTGGTCACTGATAATAAACCCTTGGTATTTCTGTTGACTGAGAAGGCCATCAGCAATGCCAGTTTGAGGCTTATTAGACTGCTGTCAAAAATGTATGATTACAATTTCAAAGCCAGGCATATTGCTAGAGGGAGGAACTGTAGAGCTGACTTCCTGTCTAATTGCCCATGAGCATATGAGCCTATGTGTGAAGATTTGGAGCATTCTCCAAGTGAGGATGTTGAACATGTGTTTGGGTTGGTTGTTGCTCAGAAAGTGAACTCACAACAGGGATGGGAGGGCAATGTTGAGAATGATGAGTGTTGATGTATGCTTAAGGGATTTGTTGCCCAAGTAGATTACCTAGGGTGAGCTCAATACCCTAAGAGCTCAATTTTTTTTACAAGGTCAAAGATGAATTAAGTGTGGAAGGAGAATCGATTATGAGAGGAAATTTGTTAATTCTTCCAGGTGTTTTAAGAAGAAGGCTGGGACAAATTGCTCACCAGGGCCATGTAGGGATACCTGGAATGAGTGAGACTACATTATTGGTGGCCTCACATGGATACGATCACACGTTGTGCCAACACATTCTTTAGAAGAACATGAGAGGTTTTCGCTAGCGGTAGGGAACTGTCACTCTAAGTGATTATCCTACAAATTTATAAAAGAGCCTAATTTTTTAGAACGTTTGGGATTAAACATTTAACCACCACATTAAATAGCATGAAAGGGAATGAAATAGTGGAAAGAGTAAACCACATGCTCAAAGAAACTAAACAACTGGCTATGTCTTCTGGGCTGAGAGCGCAGGAAGTTCTTATGAGAAAACACAGAGTTTTCATAGTAGTCAGTACTCAACTACATGTGTAGTTCCAGTTCTTTTGTTGCATGAGAGGCTTTCTTCCAATATATTGCCACCCAATTGGAATCTGAAAAAAATAAAGTGAGAAGCACCATGCATAATGTGCATGACAGAAAACTAAGAGTGGAGAATTTGCGCCTCAGGAGTAAGTTCAGGTATGGCAATTTAAACATTTAATAAAAGTATGTGATTTTGATTTTCCAGTGGGGGACAAAGAAAGAATTGGGAGTACCCCAGGTCCTGGTAACGTTTCTCACAAATTCTACCCTAGTACTTCGATTGTGCAAGTTACTCAACATTCTGTCAAGGTGTAGAATGGGAAGTGGTGGAGCAAGAGGAGTGTGGCGAATGATCGGAAGGATTGGGGATGCTCAGCTTGAGAAGAATGCGAGACTTAATTTTGAGTAACCTACTTTTGTAGCTAGTCTTAATGATTCATTTGAAGATTATGTTTCTGGGGCTTCTGTTGTACCTGGTGAGTGCAGAGTAGTTGACAGTAGTTGACAGGTCCAGCCTATCTGCATGGAGTGCCTGCCTTGAGAGCTGATATGTCTGATGCTGCAAAATGATGCTCACTGTCTATCAGGTGTCCTCTGGTTGCCCATTCTTTGGAGGGAGACCTTCAAAATTCACTCACAATTATTCTGGCACCTTGGCCTGTGATGCCGGTCAGGAGAGAGATACCAGCAGACCTAAAGGGAATTCTTGTAAGTGCAAACATTTAGATGAGTTTTTATTCTTTTAAGTCACTTGTTATAGTCTGTTTCTAGCTTTCCTCATAACTAAAACTGTGAAACATTGTTGTATCACTCCAAGTCTGTCCTGCAAAGTTTATCGTTTGTTTGCAATTTATTGAGTTTTGGATTCCTTGTATAGTTAAAACTTTTGTTTTATTCTTATTTACTGTGTTATTTTACATTGTTGTAATTACTGTTTCCACCTGGAAACGTTTTCTCCTTTTGTTCAAGGTTTTAGTTTGTGAGGAGGGGTGTGTGTTGTGTGCTGATAGGTTTCTTTAAATATTTAAATGGTGGTTTTTTTTATGACATTCTCGGTGAGGGTTCCTGGATGAATCAGTTACTGGTTCGGCCTGGAGGCATTGACTGAGAGAGAAGTTGTGTGCCATCTGTACTATTAAATTAAAAGAGTTTTCATCCATTCTTTTGACTGCTTGACCTCCTGCTTGCCAGAACAAAACAGACATACACTTGATTGAGAAACATGGACACAAACAAGAAGGTAGGAGACTCAGAAACCTATAATGGAACAGGGAGACACAAATATGGACACTACAGTGATAAAACACAGACACATAGGCACTAGGTCACAGAGAACAGACACAGGGACAGACTCTAGGACAGGGAGTCATTGCGTCAGGAATTTAAAAAATGAACACTCAGTCACGCAGAAACATGCACTGATGTTGGGAAAGTGATACCAGGATTATAACACTTGAGCAGTGAAATATGTATGAGAGAAATAAAAAGACAGAGAGGGAAGCAAGGGACTAATAATTGGACAGATAAACACAGACTTGAACACCAGGTGAGAAGAAGACATACATGGGCATTGGAACAGCCAGTCACAAACACTGACGCTGAGTTACCAATACCCAAACACAGATGCTGAAACTTACGTATACGAGAGCCGAGGGGCACAACCGGAGACAATGAGGCAAGAAGATGCTCATGGGGTTGGTAAACAAAGGCAAGGGAGCAGGGAAAACTCGGGCACTTTGAAAGTGAGTCATGGTCTCCCTGTGAAAAATCTGGGTTCAAACAGTAGTTGGCTGCCAAGAATTATATATTGTTGCATATCAAGCTCAGGGTTAAAAAAGGAATTCGAGTTAAAGTTATTAGTAGCCTTGTAGGGACTGAACAACGTGGGGCTGAGGCCAGGGCCCTGTAGGAGCACATCAGCAACTGGACAAAGATGGATCCAAACGATGTTATATCTCTGGCTTTTTTCTATCAATAACGAAAGGCAATTCATTTCAGTGCGTCCTGGTCACCCTTGCCTGCCTGCAACAAGCAAGGAGGAAGAGGTGAGAGGTACTGTCCAATGCCACCAAGAGATGAGGAGGAAACCAAGCAGGACTTTCACGGTTTGTCCCCCTGAATAACTGCAGTGATATTACTGGAATTACAAACAGAAGCAGAATTGTTGTAGACCGTCGGCGGTTTCTTTCAGAAATATACCCGCCATCCTCAAGTCCAAGGTCCTTATTGATTGGTTCGTTCTTGCATTGATCATAGGCTTTCTCTGCAGTTTGTGTAAAAGGCACACTTACTTTAAAGACATGGTGGAGGGCGCATGAGACAAATGCCCGGCTTCCGCCAGTTCAATTGCATGTTTCTTCTCCAGCTTCTGATACAGGAGCACGATGCTGGAGCTCGGCTGGCTGTGGTCATTGAGCAGAATCCGCTGCAGGTACTTCGTGTTGAAATACTCAAATCTGCAAAGAGACAAGGTGAACAGAGACTCGAAGTTATACCTTTTAACCAAGGGTAATTGACAGGATCTGGGATTTAGAACAAGTTGACTTCTGTGTAATCGTCCAAGGCCTAACTAACTGAACAGAATAAGAGGGCGCTGCCAGGGTTTACAACACATGAAGCTGCGGTTGGGGCGGAAATAGGAAAAGGCTCTCACCTTGCTGTTAGTATTTTCAGCAAGCAATTTGTTTTTATTCACAGAGAACAACATTTTTACATACATTTACTGAAAAGTCAGAGTTCAACAAACACTAAGTTATCCCTATATTGAAAAGCCATTCCAATAACGAACTGCAACGTTATAAAGAGCTGCACATTAAATTCTCAATGTGGTAACAAAAAGGCCCTGTATAGAATATTATTTACAGCTTTTTTTGCCGGAGTCAATGAGATCTACCAAATTACTTACCTTTCATAACCCCCCACAAGATTTACCATTGCGCCCTGGTAAAATGCATATTTCAATGTAATTTAGGCAAAGTGTTTTCGTTTCAGAAGCACGTTTGCTCTTAAAATCTTTTTAGCATCAGCTTCTTCTTCACTGTAAACGTCTTGCAAATGTATAAATATACAAAAAAATAATTTACTGCATTGAATGGTGATATTGTTATTATTAGTTTTGTTATAATTGTTGTTACTTAATAATAATTATATTATGTTTTAATTTTGGTGGAAATCAGTCATCCTCTTAATGCACTAAAACATCGTTAATCATATCTTAGATCAGCCCAGAGGAGTATTTCCAAATCATTTTGCCTCATATTGACTGGTTCCATTTCAGTTCAAGAGGAACTATTTTACATTTTAATATACAATCAATTTCGAAGCTATAAAATTGTCTTAGAAGAAACAACCCAACTTAGGTGAGAAACTAAATAAACAAGCATTTGCAATGCAATAGGTCTCGCATTATTAAAGTTTGAGCTATTGGCATTGCTAAATAATGCAACACCAATAGCTCAAACTTTAATAATGCGAGACCTATTGCATTGCAAATGCTTGTTTTACCAGCCTCCACATTAGCCGGCTCGAACCTGCACGCAGAGTGCTTCTGCGAGGGAGTCATGTTCATCCGGCGAGCCTGTTTGTTAACTCCGAGCCCGAATTACTACCTCTAATTTTGACAGGGAAAACCAAACAATACAGTGATTCTTCTGACACGCTGCCAGGGCGCTGGGCTGTGGTTTCCGTAATATATTTAAATGAATGCACTGGAAAGAAAGCTATAAAACCACATCGGAGATGCACTTAGAGCCAGCCGGCAGAACTCTGAGGTCATTCAGGAACCATCGCCAGACGGATCAACAAAGCCACTGGAACCTTCTAGACTGCCTTCAAAGCGCTGTATTTCATACACTGTGGAGAAACCACACAAGTATGACAGGAGAAAGGGGTGAGATGACAGGAATAAAACTAACTTCTTTCTTCACCGATATGAGGCAGCGGTTAAAAAACGCTACAAGCACTGGCGCCCTCTAAATTCAGCAATACAAAAAAAATATCAGTGGAACCCCCAGCACAACACCTCTAGCATCCTACATTCCTGTCATGGGCTACAAAAGTGAGACTGCCAATGCTATCTAATAAACACAAAAAAATTAATATGGAGGTGTAAAACTGCATTCTTAAAAAAGGCAACTATTGCATCCAGCTTCAGGATACCTACAAGAAATATATTTACGTCCCACGATACTCAAGAACAGTCAGTGGTAACCCTAAACTAATAATAACCAGTGGTGCGCGCGCACCACAGAGGAGCGGGGGGGAGAAAGGGAGTGCGGCAGCGAGGCGAACGCGCGCTGCTACGCGTGAAGGACACCGGTGGGAATGGGCGCGGCAAAGGCGGTAAATGCGCCCGCCTTTGCCCAATTGCGTGCTGTCTTTCTTATAAAGACGCACGCAAAGCCCAATAGCTGGGGGGAAAACGAATCGCACACGCACGAGCGTGTGCGATTCCTAGGTCACTTCCAAAACCCCATACAAGAGGTCTCGCGCTGCGTGAGCAGGGCTGCGCACTGCAACGCTAGGCGCGAGACCTAAAAACGATGATGATGAATGTGTTACATTTACCCAGAGGGGTAGAAGATACATTATAAAAGCCACTCCTTTCCTTTCTGAAGTGAAGTTGGAAACGGGAAAACCTATTTGCGTTAAGGCTGAGATGTCAAAACTTGGGCTTAAGCCGCTAACCACGCGGGAGGCAGGGTATTTGATGCCTGCTGGGCTCCGTAGGGTGGTAGGAGCACTTTAGAGCACAAGAATTGGTGTCACAAGAAGGAGGATGAAGTGAAGTGTGGAGAGGAAGCCCTATCTATTTACAAATTATTTTGTTTCATGGTTCACATAACAATTTTCTTGCTGGTACTGCTGGTGCGTTGGGTCTTTTAGACAGGCCAAATGAAGGGCTTGGCTTATTACTCGGCTTTCCCTAGAAATTCTCTGTCCTGCTCGCATCTATTAACAGATTCGTCGAGCTCAATCATAACTTTCCCTCAGCACAGGCACAAGCAAATCTACTGTCCACCTAAAAAAAAAGTTCTTGATTTAGAACTTAAAGAAAGCAATTTGCCCCTTTGTTAGACCTGGAATCCTTGGCTTGGCGTGGTTTCCCCCTAACCTTTTTTGCCTGAAGAGCTCCTGTTTTTGCTGACTTTGTTTTTGCTGGCCTTAGGACTCCTCGCACTTTACCACAGCTAACCAGTGCTAACCAGTGCTAAAAATGTGTCCCTAAAACATGGTAACATTGGCTGACACCCTATTGGCATATTTAATTTACTTATAAGTCCCTAGTAAAGTGCACTACATGTGCCCAGGGCCTGTAAATTAAATGGTATCAGAGGAACTGCAGCACTGATTGTGCCACCCACTTAAATAGCTGTTACACATGTCTCTGGGCTGCCATTGCAGAGCCTGTGTGCAGTTTTAACCTGCCAAGTTGACCTGACAAAATAAACCTTTTTCCAGGCCCAAAGCTTCCTTTTTCTTACATACATCACCCCTGAGGTAGGCCCTGGACAGCCCCCAGGACAGGGTGCAGCGTATTTAAAAAGTAGGACATGTACTTTTAAGTTTTACATGTCCTGATAGTGAAAAACTCTTTTTGCTTCCCAACAACTCCTGGACCCATCTTCAGCGAGTTCCTGACCCCAAGAGGTACCCCTCAGATCCTGGACCCTTGGTGTGGTTCTTGAGCTCTTAAATTCAAGCTTTTGGGCTTTTCATGACTGTGAATCTGCTCATTTGTACCGGAACTGCGCAGCTCACACGGAAAATCAGCACAAGCCACCGCAAGTTCGTCTCCTCACACAGCAAGAATCGATCACCTGCATGGATCGCCAACACGAGTCACCAGCCCGCCCGTCTGTGGCACCTGGCCTGCTCCTCGCACCAAACCGATCACCGCCAGTCATGCTCTCCTTGTTCCCGGCGATCTTCTTCCATATGACCGGGACTCTCGGTACAAAACTTGAAAAGGTAAACCTTCAGCTGGACTAACTTGAGACTGTATCCGACCCACGCTCCATCACAGTCTTACTTACTTACTTATGCCTACTGCCCCTTCTGGGGTATAGGCCATCAACCCGGACTCTCCAGCCAGCTCTGTCTTGCGCTTTTCTTTCAATCTGACTCCAGTGTAACCCATCTCCTTGCAGTCAATCTCGAGGCGTTAGCGCCAGGGATTTCTTGGCCTTCCTGTTTTCGTTTTCCCTTGAGGGTTCTAGGTCAGGGCTTGCTTGGTGATGTTTGATGTGGGCTTACGGAGGGTGTGACCTATTGAGCGCCAATGTCTTTTCATGATTTCTTCATGAGTAGGGAGTTGGAAAGTCTGCTGCCATAGGTCGTTGTTGCTGATGATGTTTAGCTAGCGAATTTGAAGTATTTTCGTCAGACATTGGTGCAGTGAGAGTTGCTGACCCCACCCCACACTATGATGAGGTGTCAGTGATTATCACTCAGCCTGGGCACTTACGGGTTTAGAACTGAAGTGCCCAGGTCCGAGACAATCACTGACACTCCCCTTGTCCGAGGTGTTTTGCAGGCTGAAGAGGTCTCTCCCACAGGAGCTGTGACATCTTCCACCCAGCAAAGTTTAGTTCAGGCCTTTAGTGCATGTCTAGCTCTTGAATTCCTGACCTAAAAGCAGTGGGGCAGTGAGAGTTGCCTACCCCACCCCACTCTGTAACGTGGTGTCAGTGATTGACCTGAAAATAAAGAGTTTCTGTCAGGCTGACCTTGCTTAGCCTGCCAGGCACTCTTGTTTTTGGGCAAAAGGTGAGGGGGTGTGGCCCCTTCACTAATTAGGACAGGCCGCTGCTGGTTTTGTAGACTAGGAGCAGGTAATCTGAAAAGTCCAGGTCATCGAGTTGTGTCCAAGGTGTCCACTAGATACTATTTCTTCTCCTAGCTGTGGATGGCATCATTATCCAGTCTATGGCCAGCAGGAAGAGAAAAAGGGAGAGCAAACAACCTTGGAGGATTCCGGTCCTCACTTGGAAGGCTTCTGTGAGTTGTCCTCCATGGACTATTTTACAGGTCATTCCCTCAAAGTGGAAGAGGAGTTTCCAAAGGGTCTCTCTGTCCACGTTGTTGAATGCCTTCTCTTAGTCGATGAAGTTAACATAGAGGGGGAAGTTCCATTCCATTCACTGCTGAATGATGATGCACAGTGTTGCAGTCTGGTCTGTGAAGAATCTATCTATGTGGAAGCCAGCTTGCTGGTCTCGCAGCTGAACTTGGACTTGTTCTTTCATTCTGTTCAGGATGACTATGTTTAACACTTTGCCTTGGGTTGATAGAAGAGTTATCCCTCTGTAGTTTATGTAGTTACTCATGGTCACCTTTCTTGGGGATCTTGATGATATATCCCTCCTTCCAGTCTGATGGCACCTTTTCCTCTTCCTCTTCCTAGATCCTTCCAAACAAGGGGTAGAGTATGTCTACTGCTGTTTCTATGTCTGCCTTCTGTGCCTCTGCAGGTATGTTGTCAGGTCCTGCTGCCTTCCCATTTTCTCAGATGTGTGATGGCTTGCCGTATTTCTACATTGGTTGGTCTGCTGCAGTCGATTGGCAAATCCTTGTCAGCTGGCTGTATATGTCTGGTCGAGACTGTGGTACGGGCTGGTTCAGCAGTTGTTCAAAGTGCCCCACCCATTTTTGTTGTTATCCTTCGTTACCCATGATTGTCTTCCTAGCTTTGTCTTTAACGGGTCTTTAACGGGTCTTTCTGGCTTCCCGTATCTGCCAGAGAGTTTTCTTGTTATGTCGTAGAGTTGTTTTTAAGTTTCCATGGCTTGCTACTTACTGGGTTTCTGTGGCAAGACCATCGATGAATCTTAGCTTATCTGCTCTTAACCTTCTCTTTGCTTCCTTGTTGGTTTTGGAGTATTCGCCTTGAGCTTTCGCTTTTTGTGTTCTTGTTCGGCTGGTGTTAACTGCAGCTTTCTTTTCCTTTCTCTCTTGGATTTTGCGGAGAGTCTCGGTGGAGATCCATTCTTTATGCTGACGTTTCTTGAGACCCAGTACTTCCTGGCAGGTTGGTGTCGCTGTTTCTTTGATCTTCTCCCACTGACTTTCTACTGGGTCTTTGTCATCTTCTAGTTCTTGCAGGACTTGAAACTTGTTACTGAGGATGACTGAGTATTCACTCCATTTCTGTGCATCTTTGAGGAGGGTGGTGTTATATCGCTAGTGTTGGTTTGTTGGTTCCATCCATGCTTTCTTCAGCTTTAGCTTAGCCTGGCCATGACAAGGTGATGTTCTGATGCTACATCTACTCCTCTCATCCCTCTCACATCCTGCTGTGACCTACAGAACATCTTGGCAATGCAGACATAATTGATCTGATTCTCTGTCATCGCGGTCGGCTTGAACGTTTGACTTTGACCTGGTCCAGCATGCTTTTAGACGCTGCATTGCAGTGTGTTTTTCAAAATTCATAACTCCAGTGCTACTGATTGGATTTTTGTCTTGTTTTATTTTTACATTTTGCTTTACTTTTCAAACCTGCTGTGGGATCTTTTTGTGTGGTGTTTCACTGTCTTACTGCTTGAAGTGTTGCACAAGTACTTTACACAATGCAACTAGGTTAAGCTTGATTTCACTGTGCCAAGCTACCAGGGGGTTGAGAACAACTTAATTTGGGGTTTGCTTGTACCTTACCCTGACTTGGATTGTGGTTGTTGCTTGACCAGGGCTCGCACTGCAGTCAACCAGTAACTAAATTTCTAACAGCTTTTAAATATAAACGCTGCCTCTGGCCTTCATGCACATTACTAATTTAGCATATGCATGGTAAGAGGATACAAAACTAAAGAACAGGTGGACAGGGAAGTAGGACTGTGACAAACAAGATGTGGGGCCAAATCGTGATTGGGTTGCAAAAGTCAGCCACAAATGTAGCACCCTTTAATTTGCAACAGAGTGGACCCATCATGATTGGGTCCTTGGAATATGAATGATTAATAATACTGGTAGACAAGGAAGAGAAAACCTCCTTGTCCACCTTTTCATCTCATTACGTGCTCAAAAGCCTACCATGTTTCAACTGACTCCGCCTACACAGATAATATCTAGAGACCAACCCTCCAATTCCCAGGTGGAAGACCGATTCTTCCGCAAGATGTGGTAGTGCAGCAACTTTAGGGTGTCAGCTTGTAGTGGTGCCTAATTACTGCAAAATACACACAAATGGCCCCCTTTTCAGTCAACGGCGTTAGTGGGGCATTTCAGGCAAAATGTTATTTTGTCTAGAGCACTCAAAACCCTCAAAAAAGGCTGTTCTTGAACCAAAGCTGCAATTGCAGCATATCAGATTATTTGAGCAACTTGAGTACCTTTCTGTAAAAAGAATGATATTTGGAATCAGTTCCCTGTAAAAATGTCTCCCTCACTGACTATGTGGAAGTTTTCCTGTGTTTTGCAATTAGAGGTTCTTTTAGCAAATTGCTCATACAACCTATTTTCACTACTAGATGTAATTCTAGAATGTGAAAGGAGATATTTAAATTTTATTGATAATTGTCCCTACTGTCCAGACCCAATCTCTATCCCAGGCCCCACTATGCTTAGCCTCTAGATAAGTTCAAGGTGGGGTGGATTGCTAGTTGAATAGCCATAAATATTTTTGGGGACTCCATGCCATCCTGTAGGCTTTCACATGCTGCCACTGACAATACTTTTGTGTTCTCCTTTTGCCTTTCACACCGAGGCACAAGAATCGCACTTCTCCTGGAAGATGCCCCTGGGCGCCAGCCATGCTTTTAACAAGTGCGGTGAATCTGCCCTTTCAAGGATGGGTGGGCAGTGCTGTCTGGGGATGGTGCCCCACTACTCTTTTTCACACATGTGAGATTACCTTACACTACTGCTACCTCTTTGGTACCTCTTCTGTGTGCATGAGGGAAACGTGGACCACTGGTGCCCATGTGTTTTTTTTTGGGGTTGTAAGGGAAACTTGAACTGATGTTGCCCATGTGTTTTCAGTTAGGCATGTGCAAAAGTAACTTCCACTCCATGTGCTACCACCAGGGGCGGCTCCTTCATGTGGGCGGAGGAGCGTCGCCCTACTGCTTTCTCGCAGTGCGAGAAGCAGAAACATAAAATTGTATTTTAAATACCATTTTATGTTTCTGCTTCTCGCACTGCGAGAAAGCAGAAGGGTATGCCTGGTTGGGGCGGGCGGTCCTGCAGGAGTCCAGGGGAGGAGTGGCTTGCCCACTCTGAGTGCACTGACTGTTTGGTCAGCCCCAGGGCCGACCATACCAGTCATACGCATTCTGCATTTTCTCTATGTAGACTGCATGCAGCCTACATAGAGAAAATGGCCTCCCCATAGACGCCTGTGGGGTCGGCGTCCCAGCCAATCACAACGCTGCCATTGCAGCATTGTGATTGGCTTAGGGGAGGGGAGGGGAGGGAGGCTGCCTGTGGTTGCTTCCTGTTCAGACAGACAAGGCGGGACGGGACGGCAAACGCAAAGTTAAGTTAACTTAAGTTTTATTTTTTTAAATTAACCCCCTTCCCCGGTCGCCCACCGCACCCCGCCCCCCTCACCCGCAAGTCATACCGGCCACGACTGGCTACCACGTCTATGTGTGTGTGGGTATATATGCCCGGCTGTTGCCTCAGATAAGAGAATCTTTCCATGGCATTGCACCCTGTGCATCCTTTACATCTTGCACTAATAATTACACACTGCATTTTCTCCTACCAGGGCCCCTATTTTTTCTCTCTGTGCCCTCCTTACAGTGTGTCCACTTGAACTTTCTTCTCCCCCCCATTTCTCCCTGCTCTCCACGTCCATTTTCCAGACCCCCACCCTCCATTGACAATAATAATTGTGTGGGCCTTTGTATCGTGAAAAGGAGTTCACCAAGTTTTAATAACATCCAACATTGTTTTCGTCTGCATACCACCCCAGGTCGTCTATGGTGATGCCAATCAAATACTATGTGCTTCAGAATAGCCTGGAGCTCAAGGTTATTTTTGTCTTCAACACAGGTCTGTTTCTGTTTGATCACCAATCTCTATAACAATTAGCTTGGTAATGTATATGAGGGATGGGGTAATTGGCTGCATCCGCAATTGATGTCTCCAATAGTGGAGTCCTCACCACCATCTTCAATCGTTTTGGTTAAATGCCCTGTAAGTAAGATTGCCAACTGGAGAATTTCAATTGAGCTTAAACTGATATTTTCATCTACCTATAACGTCACTTTAACCTTTGTTTTTTGTCAGTGAATTACTAACGTTTAAATTTTTTTAAAGTAATATATTATTTCCATACTTAACTATAACGTCACTTTAACCCTTGTTTCTATCAGAGAACTATCTAACTATACCTAGCGCCCTCGCCATGCAGTGCTTATGACGTCACATGTTACATTATTCCCAATATCTTAGAGTTACTTATCTCCTCCCTCAGAGGATCTTTTTATCAAACTATCTAATGTATAATCTTAGTCCCATGTGGAGTAGTAAATTGCCAACAATACATACTCTGTACGATTACCTGGTCCAGAGTAATGTGAACTATCCCTCACTTCACACTGGCGATTTCATTTAGACCTTTAAACCTCTTAGTATTATTCACACTCTCAAAAGAGAGGAGGATAAGAAATGGGACTTTCCTGCACTATCGGCTCCATCCCTAAAAAAAGGGGGACTGTGTCAGCACTACAAATAGCATCATTCACTTTCTCCCATGGACTTCAGGTCTTTAATGGTCGATTGGAATCAGATAGGGAACCTGCACACGCATTTAAAAGGACATAATTATCAATTATATACTTTTAGGTGTATGTTTACAGTCCAATATGTTAGACATAGCTCTATTAAATAGAACTGACAGCGAACACAACACTCTCTCCCTTTCTTTAAGGAACACTCTACTTATTGACTTGTTTGCACCAAATAATACACCTGATGTTACGATAACAGCTGTAGGCAATCTATATCAGCTGGTGCTGAGATCCCCGAGTCCTGGAGAGGAGCAGAGAATATTTCGGTATTTCAAAAAAAGATAATCCTCAGAACTATAGGCTGATCAGCCTGATTGATAATGTTCAAAATATAGACAGCAGCCTAATAAAAATGCATTTGCAGAACTGAAAAAAATGAATAAAGCATGTTAGGTATCATGATTTAATTATGTTAAATCCTGGTTCTATGAACTGGACCTAGATAAGGCCTGGGACAATCTATAATCCATCTCTATGTGAACAACAGATCTACTGAAATAAAGATATTGGTTGTATGTTCATGAAAGGTGGCTTCTAGAGCTATGCTTACTTAGCCTGTCTGAGAAGATTCTTGATTTCAAAAGTGTGCTGGAATTCGAAAAGTTTAGGGATCAAATACAGCCTCCTGAAGCAAGATCACCATTTCTGCAATTTAGGCATCACATTTTAACTCTTAATTGCTGTTGTTGCAACTGACATGTATCGGCTGAAAGCTCAAATGTCTGTCCATCTTGTAAATCCCACCCAGAAACCAACGCACACTTAATGGTTTTTTTTTTGTCCTGTGTACCTTCATATTACAAAGACTTGGATAAATCCATATTTGCCAAAATTTGTCCAAAAGGCAGCATGAAGCAGTACTTAGCAATCTAAGATTAGACAATCTCGTGCTGTAGTTAAGATGTACGATAAGCACTTGAAAATATGGTTTTATGATGCTTTTTTATGTAATGATCTGATAGCTGATTTTAATAACTGGATAAATGGTCTTAAAATTTGTTAGTGAAGGATTTTATCTGAATATGTAGATTGTATTTTTTTGTATGTTTGATGGGGAGGATCCCCCAAAATAAACATTATTTATACACATGAATTATGGATGTATACCCATTTGGCTATGCGCTTACAAATCACTTGCACTGCTTCGCCTATCTTAGTACTTAGGACTTCCACACCTGTTCGGGTTACTGTTCTATCTCATGTTCGATGGCAACTCCATTGTAGGAGGCGTAGCACATTCATCCTTGGCATCTATGAAAACAATTCTACACTCTGCAGCTAGATTGGCATCTAGAACCAGAAAGTTTGAACACATATCACAAGTATTGAAAGAACTTCACTGGCTTCTACTAGCAGACATAAATAAATATAAATTTGCATGCATCACATACAGGAGCATTAAAATTGATACAAGGACTACCTGAAATCCTGCCCTAAAATCTCTGAAGGCATCACGCATTTGAGGTGTATTGATAAACGCAGTCTAGAATCCAAAATAATCAACTCCTGAAAAACTAGCACCATCAGGAACTCACTACCAATTGATCTGAGATGTTTTAAAACCTCCTACAGTTTCACAATAAACTAAAGACACACTTGTTTAATATCTACCTGAGTTCATTTTATTCATTAACTTTCTGCTTCTCTTTTCCTACCCTGGTCCCCCTTTTTTAACGCACTCCTTCAGCTCTGCCTCTCTTGACAACCTATTTTACTTCTACCCTTTGTCACACAAAAATACTATTCGTGCACATCATCGTTCAATCTCGGTCTTAGTTTACTCACCCTCAACTCCTTCAATTCCTCAAACTCACCCTCCTTTCATCTCTTATCTTCATATCCTATGTTACTTCTGTTATAGCCCTTCACCTAACTCTTAGCGCTTTTCAATTTGAAATTCCCACCTCATTTCTATTTTCCTGAACCCCTTTTTCCTTATATTTCTCCTTTCCTTAACTTCCTTACCCTCCTTTTCTCTTCTTTTACCCACGTTTGGCACTCAGTCTTTTCTGTTCTTTTACTCACTGTTCCTCTCCTCTCTATACATCTTGTTGGGACTGGTTTTGAAATGTTGTTATCATTATGTCTTTCCACTCAGCTCTCATTCATTGTCAGCTGCACCTGCAGGGGGGGAGCCCAACCCTCAAAGCGCTTATAGTGCCAGCTCCAGACCGCTGCATGGGATGCGTGCAGGCTGCGCCCGGGTGAAGCATGCTCAAAATGGCCCTTCTCTATGAGTGACTCATCTTTAACATAACAGGTGGCTTGACATGGGTGGATGTTAAAATCCCCCAGTAATATTACTTAATAGGGAGAATTGTGTCTTTCTGCATAAGACTCTAAAATGTAGAAACCACAATTAATAGTTTTACTTGCGCCAACAGACCCTCTTTTAAAACAGCTGTTTGCACAGTTGACATTTTTTCTTAATAGAAGCAAAGAGTACTTCAGCTGGAGAATACAAGTGTGATCTATAGGATATGGAAATTGTTTATCCCTCATTGTAGATTACATATGTGCAATACTAGGTTTGTTTTGCTATCAATAGTTTGTAAATATTTTGTCTCTAGCATGCAGTAGCGGCCCGTGGTGGGAGTGCTGCTGGGCAGTGACGTGGGGCGGGGGAGGGACAGGGTGGGGGGTAGTAAAGTACGGAATACGGCCGTATAGAGGTAAGTAGACATATAAATAAATAAAACGAATTTCGTTGCGCGCGCTGCATCGCCGTTGCGCGCGCTGCATCGCATTTGGCGATGCAGCGCGCGCAACGAAATTCGTTTCATTTATTTATATGTCTACTTACCTCTATACGGCCGTATTCGTACTTTACTACCCCCCACCCTGCCCCTCCCCCGCCCCACGTCACCTCCCGGCAGCACTCCCACCACGGGCCGCTACTGCTAGCATGTCTGCTTGTAGCACACAATTGATATCAGTGTGCACGTTCATCCATTGTTTTAAAGAACAAATGGGAGAAATCAAGTCATGCAAGGGCTTCACTCACTCTAATACAGTGCGGCAAGTAAGTTTTGTTATAAGTTAAGGTATCCCATTTGGGATTGTAACTTCCTCAGTGTTAGGTGGCTGCTTCTGGATAGCACATTTCTGAAGAACTTCAGGTGCTAGAACCTTGCCCTCATTGAATAACTCATACCTAAGAAAAGTCCTCATCAGGTAGGCAATTTTTGACTTTTCAAAGTTAATCCTATATTAAGAAGCTTGCCGGCAATTGCTTCGGACTTCTTAAAATCCTGAGGAAATTTCTTCCCCTTCTTCCTAGGGCTGCGAAAGAAACGGGTATCCGTGCCCTTATCCTATACCGGCTGGACTATGCCAACGCTCTGTATGCTGGCATCCCTGGCTATTCGCTGCATAAACTGCAGGTGGTCCAAAATGCGGCAGCCAGAATTCTCCTTGATATTCCTATTAGAAGTAGCGTGAGACAACACCTGCGCTCACTGAACTGGCTTTCCCTTGCAGAACGGATTAAGTTTAAATCCTTAGTCATCGCTCATCGCGCCCTCCATGTCCTGGGCCCTATCTATCTCCAGAAGCGGTTTTCCTTTTATGCCCCTTCGAGACAACTGCACTCTACGTCTCAACTTCTTGCCCAGGTTCCCCGCTTCAAATGACATAGGCTGGGCGGCTGATCCCTCGCCCTGAAGGCTGCCTTGGCTTGGAACGCCCTTCCTTTTGCCCTACGTAACACCCAAGACCCCATGGCTTTTAAGAAAAACTTGAAAACTTATCTCTTTGTCTAGTGTTACCGTTTTATCTCTCTTGGTTCGCGCCGGGACACTCCCTGGAGTATCTGTGCGCGTTACAAATTAAAATAACATAACATAACTGTGTGCTGTTCATATTGTCACTATCTATTCACCCTAGTTAGGTGTGCATCTAAATGACCATTGGTGAGATATATGTCATCAATGTATGGTAGCACCTCCCAGTGGTTAATTTGTGAAAAAATAAGTCCTGGGGCTCTCTTCAGGAGGCAGCTTACACCATCCCTTTGCTCCTATTAGTGCCACCTATACAGGAACCAAGTACTAACCATGAAACCCTATAAGTGGGGAGAGGATGTGGTGTAACGGCCAGAGCTGCCAACTTTGGAGCAGGGGAACCAAGTTCGAGTCTCGGTGTAGGCTCAACATACTGTGATTCCAGGCAAATCACTTAATCTTACTGTACATACCAAAAATGAATGTGTCCTTAACTGGTGCTCATGAAAAGCGCTCCAATACATTTATGTCAAGTTTGAGCTATAAGCGCCAGTGTTGACGATTAAGTGCCGGTGCCAAGCACCAGAAGCCACTGGCTCAAATTAAGCACTGGCCCCTCCAGATCTGGTTGTAAGATCTACATTATAAATGCTGAGAATAGGTTAGGAGTGTTCTTACACCCCATTGGCAACCATTTCAAAGAGTTCTGCACGCTGTCAAAACCAAAGGCGGTTAGATACTCGCTTTCAGGCACTATGGTCTGGCTGAAAAACCCATTGGAGATGTCCGGGGTTGTCTTGTATTTTTTTCTGTACTAGGTTTGTCATTAAATCTGTGATGTGAGCATTCTGTACTGCTTATATTCATGTGTGAGTGTTTAGATTTCTATAATCCAAGACTATAATATAGGATCTTTTTTTTTTTTTTTTACAAATTCTTCTTTTCTTCTGCACTCGGTCTCTGTTTGTTTATCAAGAATTGGAAGAGTGTCTATCTGAATACTGATACTGTTCTGGATTCTTAATGTTCTCGTGGTCCCTTAAATTATAACCACCCTGACTAGGCTCCTGCAATACGCAAGATCCAGTAAATCTTTTTCTCTCCCCCCTCTGCTTCGTCTTACCTTCCGTTACATGCTTTTCCTTAATGAAACCCTGAATTTAGGTTTTAAACATGGTTTAAGGGCTTGTGTACCCTGTGTACCAAGTCCCTCAGAGGTATAATCTTCCAAAATTATTCTCAGTAGTTCCCGTTCACGGTCTTAAACCAGAACTCTAGAGTATGGCCAAGGCGATGCTTCTCTCTTTATGTTGCTTAGGATGATTGAGGAGACAGGTATTCTGTTATTGGGAAACCTATCTACAAAGTCCAGAGCTGGTGCAATCTCATGCTCATTTTGTACTTGTTTCAATACTTCAGGGAGAACTGTCAATGAAAGTGTGCCGAGCGTGTTAGTGTAAATGCATGCAAATATTCTACCCCAGATGTTGCACTCCTCTTCAGGGGGCACCATTCCAATGGGAAGACACATAGTCAATATTCGATGCTTGTCTTGGGGTGTCATGAGAGGGTAGAGTGCATCTACGTGGTTAGTCTTGTGAGCAATCCAAAAGGCAGTTTTGTTGTGCTTCGTGGCGTGTTTCCCATGATAGCGTTTATCGTTTGTGGACTAATTGCTTGTACAAGAACCTGCCCCTGTTCCACTAGTTCTATTAGAGCTGGTCTAGAGTTCATGGTTCGTAGCACATAATGAATCAATTTCCTATATAAGGAGACTGTATAGCTCAAGATCCATACAACCTCAGCGATGGGTAGGTTTTCAGATTGTGAAAAGGGTGTGTATTCAGCTAATACTAACCATGTGGCCCCTTCTTTACTCAGGGGGCCCAATCTAACATTCCTGTATGTCTGTGGTAACTCACCAGCAAACCAATTTTGGTGTTCTTGGTAAGTCAAAGGGACTTCCAGATACTGTGCTGGCGGTGCTGCCAGACTGTAAGTCTGAAACTGCCCTGAGGCAGCGTCTATAGCCTCAAACTCCACCCGTGAGTAAAATGTCTCAAAGGCATACACTACACGCGTAGCTGTTATAAATGTAACTCCCTTCCCACTCCATTGGGTACACCGCTAATCTTGATATGTTGTGTGACTGCCTCTCTGTAATTTACTCCTATCGC
Organism: Calotriton arnoldi; assembly: GCA_963921515.1. Classification (NCBI taxonomy): domain Eukaryota; kingdom Metazoa; phylum Chordata; class Amphibia; order Caudata; family Salamandridae; genus Calotriton; species Calotriton arnoldi. The sequence goes on from CAWUFW010020812.1 coordinate 28,745, forward strand.
AAAAGGAGCTGCCTTTTGAACCACACGGATTCAAAAGTAATTGGATTCAAAAGTCACAGAAAAGCCACAGATGAGGAACAGCCTTTTAAAAGTGAAGCTTGACATAACTACAGCAATAGGTGCTACTTGTTCCCTGTAGGAAGTAACTATAATTACTACAGATGTCTCTGTGTCTCTGTAATGATGGGTTTCTTGTGTGCATATTTAAAGACTACTCAAAGGTCCAGAAAATCTGAATACTGGCATTGGGCACAATGATGCATAATTTGACCCTTTGGCTTAGCTCTACAATGACCTTTCCACCCACTGGTGCCTGAACTTAGTTCAGTGCACCAACACTTGAGAGTGTGGAAGTACAGTTTGTTGTAGTCCCACACAACCCTCTCAATACATAGTTGATGTGGTGTCCGTGCTCTCTGGATTACTAACCGCCCCTTAAAAATGGGTCAGGGATGCAGTGGTAACTCAAACCAAATTTCATTCTTTAGAATATCACTAAGAGAAAAGTCACTTTATATTTAAGTGTTTCATTTCAACAGTTGCATCCTGTTGTTTAGCAGATGTAAAAGAGCAACACAATATTATTTAAACAGCACTGATGCACGTTACTAACAAGAATAATAATGTGAAAGTTTATAACATAGTAGAAATGCCATTTGACAACCTAGCACCCTAAAGACAACTTCTATGTGCTATATTATGAGATCATGGAATAGTTCAGCGCACCTCATACCTGTTTAGGGCAAGAACCTGTAATTATCAGTAGCCAGAAGAGGATGTTCCCTCAAAAATAAAACAAACAACAGCTGAGCTACTCCTCTCGGACTTTACTCTGTATCAGATTGCAGCGTAGGACTGGATACTGCTGCAGTATGGCAATCTGACAGTCTCTGACCCCTCTAACCCAATGGCTACTTCATGTGCCTCTTAAACTGTTCGCCACCGATCTTATCTTAAATGGGGAATTTCCGACATAACCTGTATGCATTGATATATTAGTCTTAGATGCATTAGCATATACAGATATGGTAAAAATGGGAATTCAGACTACACTGTTTATGTTGTTGTCATTACTTGACCTTGAAATATAGACAAAAAGGCACTTGTCCAAACTGATGTTGCATTAAGTATCTTATCGATGTCATGGTGTGGAGGATTCAGCACCTTCACAGGTTTTTAGAAAGATAATGACAGAAGACATCTATGTAAAAAAAAGTCTGCTGATAATCATGCAGATAATGGAGTCCTGGTCTGCTGAAAATGAAGTTTGGCCTTAAGGTCTTTATGTCATGATGGTATAAGCTGTAATGGCATGAGCTTGTTCAATGACCAAATACAGGACAGGAAATGTCCTTTAATCACAATCTGAATTTAAGATTTTAACTGAGGTGGGCCACTTAGTAACTGTCAACTGTAATGATAGAATGAGTTTAAAGTTAATTGTATTATTGGCTACCCTTGGACGCTATGTGGAAAAATTTAAGGTACAAGATACTGCCACACATATTATTTATTTATGACCACCACTACCTGGATTGGTGGTGGAAATTCTAGGCCCTCATGCTTGCCGCGACAGGGCAATCCTCCTTGTAGGAAGCTGACTCTGTATATACTATACCAAAAAGAGGTATAGTGTGCACAGAGTCCAGTGAGTCCCCAAAGGTATGGCAGAGTTTAAAGTAGATAATACCTTACTCTCAATTTAGTGGTAGTTGGGCTGAGCAGGTAGGCTTATTAGAGGGTAGTGTGAATGCATTTGGTGTACATACTTATACAAGGCAGGAACACACACTCAATGACTGACTCCAAGCCAATGTTTGTAGAAAAATATTACTTTAGCTGCTTTCATTTCTAGGAACCAAGTTGAACTCAGTTACAAATAAATATACTTTTCACTGCCACTAATATAGGGATTGCAGTCCCTCCAATGGTTGGACGGGATCCTTGAGCCCGTCAGATGCGTGGCGGACGGTCTCTCCACCAGCCAACCATCCGCCTGCCATCGTAATGCAGGGGCAGATGGCGGTGGGACCGCCACCGATGGCCTGATGGTGGTGGTCCCACCACCATCATAATCAGGCCTTTAGTACAATACAGTGAGAGACCAATGCAATCCTATGGGAGAAAACACAGGTAACTGACAGGTAAGTAAACAGTTTTGAGATTCATTCTCCAGGGGTTTTGGTCAACACTGAGCAAGGGTAAGACCGTGGTAGGTACTACACTACCAGCAGCACTGGGGCAGCCGGGTGCAGAGGTCACTGGGCCCATTGTTATTCTATGGAGGCTGGGAGAACCTTGAAGAGGCACCGGTTGCAGGTAGTACCTGCGGGTCAGGGACACAGGCCCTGGGGGTTGAGGTCAGCACTGGAGGGGCCACCAAATAGCACTGAGACTGCACCACCAGCAGCACAGGGGCGGGGGGGCATTGCAGAATGCAAAGGAGGTGTCGGGTGCCCTGTAGAAACCAATGGAGATCCTCTGTTGGGGAAAACGACAGCAGGCTCGGTTCAGAAGGCTTGCTGAAGGAATCCAACAACTGGAGAGGTAAGCTGGATAGTGGGGGGACACCATCGGTTGGGCACTTCTAGGCCTGGGGGCTGTGGGTGCAGGGGTGTCTTTAGGCATCAGGTTTTCTCATCAGCTCCCGTTGCGTTCGGTTTGACCATTCAGGTTCAGTCTGAAGGCGTCGAGGGGGAGGTCAGGAGAGGTCGTCCAATGCTGGATCCCAGGTCAGGATCACCAGGAAGGCTTCACTGGGTCAGTGCGCCACCTGGACTCGGGCCGTGGGCGTCGGCTGCAGAGTGGTGCAAGTGTTGTGCATCCACCTGGATCCGGAGTCCTTGAGTTGATTTCTTGCTGGACAAATCTGGTGTCCATGGGAGACTAGAGTCTTTGCTGAACACAACACAGGTCCTCTGGGGTTCTTAGATGTTGCTGGCTGCGGGCCATGCCGGTTTCTTGGAGCAGGGTTGCTGGAGGAGGAGACCGGCCGGTAGGGCTGGAGTCAAGTCAGTCATTGTCTTCTTCTCCACTGCTGCATGGCTCTTCGGTCCTTCCTCTTCTTAGGTCATCGAATCTGAGGAACAAGGTTCAGGGGAGTCCTTGAACACAAAATTTAAGGGCGTTACTGAGGTCAGGGGCAGTAGCCAATGGCTTCTCTTTTGGGAGAGGGCACCAGCCCTGTTCCTAATGGCCTAATTCTCCAAAGCAAGATGGAGAATTTTCAGGAGAGGGGTTCACCTCAGCTCCTAGCAACCCTAGGGTTGTGCCAGGGTGAGGTAGACACTCCTCCTCTGTTTACAAATTTTCCCGCCGGTCCTGCCGCCAAAAAGAGGGGTTAGGACAGGGGGGCAGGCATCTCCACTAGTTGGAGCTGCCCAAATCAGCATAACACAAGGTGAGAACCTTGAGGCTCACCGCCAAGTGTTGCAGTTCCTGCTGGGGTGACGTAGGAAGCACCTCTACCCAGAGCATGCTTTGTTTACGACCTCCGAGAGCACAAATGCTCTGACCCCATGAGGTCAGAAACCTGTCTGGTGGTGGCTGGCTGGCAGGGACCAGTCAGCCAATACACTAGAAGCCGGTTGTTTTTCAGGGGGGCATCTCTAAGATGCCCTCTGAGTGCATTTTATAATAAATCCATCACTGGCATCAGTGTGGGTTTATTATGCTGAGAAGTTTGATACCAAACTTCTCAGTCTTCAGTAAAGCCATCATGGAGCTGTGGAGTTCATGTTGACAAACTCCCAGCCCATGTACTCAAAATGGCTTCACTGCACTTACAATGTCTGTGAATGGCACAGGCACTATAGGGGCATATTGCTCATGCAGCTATGCCCTCACCTGTGGTATAGTGCAAGCTGCCTTAAAGCTGTGAGGCCGCTAGAGGGGTGACTTACCGATGCCACAGGCAGTGTTGGTGGGCATGGCACACAGGGTTGTGTTAAAAAAAGGGGGGCCAAGTGCACACCTATTTCTTCCACTTATTTCGTTCTACAAAGTTTGTTCCTTTTTAATCCTTTGGTGTGCAGCTCGGTATCGTGGTCTGCCCAGGTACCGCGTGCATGAAAACACTTCAGAAACGGGAGCGAGGTAACACTCCAACCGAACGCACAGCACTCCGTCTTTAGTACCAAAAATACTTTACAATTTATCCACGTTTAATCAATTTTTTTAATTCCATATCCTCCAGCATATCATCTTCTTCAAAAAATGTTATCCTGTCACATGTGAGGCACTTTATGTATTCGAAAGTTTCTACTGCAACAGATATGCCAATCCAGGCCTTTCTCTCGAGCATGACACATACATAAAACATCCTCGGTAGTGGATCTCTTTTACCCAATGCATTGTGGGCTTTCGATAGCCCTTCTTCAGGGGTTCACTACAAGTATTAAAACAATGACATTAGTTTGCGTTTTCAGATCTATGTACACCAATTAACAATTACAATAAACAAACCATACCATGTTTTGCTATTAACTGACGTTTTTCCTCTAAACGCGCCACTATACGCGATCAAAATGTACCGAAGGGAGCCTCTCCCAACCTACATTACCCTCCCAGATTTAACCTCCCTTAACCTGTAGAACCTCCACTAAGTGTTCCCCAGCACCTGATGTTACACATTACTTTTGAATTGACTTGTAACCGTGAACCAAACTCCTTAAACATTCGCCCGTACCTTCATCATATAACAGAGTAATCACCTTCCCGGTGTATTGTAATTGTTAATTGGTGTACATAGATCTGAAAAGACAAACTAATGTCATTGTTTTAATACTTGGAGAGAACCCCTGAAGAAGGGCTATCGAAAGCCCGAAATGCATTGGGTAAAAGAGATCCACTACCGAGTATGTTTTATGTATGTGTCATGCTCCAGAGAAAGGCCTGGATTGGCATATCTGATGCAGTAGAAACTTTCGAATACATGAAGTGCCTCACATGTGACAGGATAAATTTTTTTGAAGAAGATGATATGCTGGAGGATATGGAATAAAAAAATTTGATTAAACGTGGATAAATTGTAAAGTATTTTTGGTACTAAAGACGGAGAGCTGTGCGTTCGGTTGGAGTGTTACCTCGCTCCCCTTTCTGAAGAGTTTTCATGCATGCGGTACCTGGGCAGACCACGTTACCGAGCTGCACGCCAAAGGATTAAAAAGGAACAAACTTTGTAGAACTAAATAAGTGGAAGAAATAGGTGTGCACTTGGCCCCCCCCCCTTTTTTGAATTTATTGTATGACTGCCCTTTAGCCAAGTTGCACCCATGGAGTACTACAAAACGAGTCAATTGGAGACAGTCACATGTGCAATGGCAGAAACATTCATCCATCCCAGGAACGGAGGCTTGAGACCCATGTTTAAAACTAAGATGGACTGTTTTAGGGACGACTATGTATGCACATTTAAGAGTGAAAATAAGTTCATTATCAATATGCAAGCTCATGCTTTTCAATTGTATATTTTGAAAGTTAGAACGAAAAAATCCTTTTTAATTGACGTATGGATAACATCTAAGGGTGGGCGGGGTATTCAAGAGTGTGGCCTGGGGAGGTTCCGCTAACAGGGAGTGTTGGTAACGAGGTGTTTTTAGCAGTGCCTTATGGGATTTAGAGTCATAAAGTTTGTGAAAGTGAATGGTCTGTTTCACGGGATTGGTTGACGTGGAGGGGTGGAGTCATCTGCTCGTATTTGAATAGGGAAACAGCAGTACTGAGTAATACACTATTTGATGCAAAGAGGAAATACGCCGGGAAGGTGATTACTCTGTTATATGGTGAAGGTACGGGCGAATGTTTAAGGAGTTTGGTTCACGGTTACAGGTCAATTCAAAAGTAATGTGTAACATCAGGTGCTAGGGAACACTTAGTGGAGGTTCTACAGGTTAAGGGAGGTTAAATCTGGGAGGGTAATGTAGGTTGGGAGAGGCTCCTTGGGTACATTTTGGTCGCAGTATAGTGGCGCGTTTTGAGGGAAAACGTCAGTTAATAGCAAAACATGGTATGGTTTGTTTATTGTAATTGTTAATTGGTGTACATAGATCTGAAAACGCAAACTAATGTCATTGTTTTAATACTTGTAGTGAACCCCTGAAGACGGGCTATCGAAAGCCCGAAATGCATTGGGTAAAAGAGATCCACTACTGAGGATGTTTTATGTATGTATCATTCTCCAGAGAAAGGCCTGGATTGGCATATCTGTTGCAGTAGAAACTTTCGAATACATAAAGTGCCTCACATGTGACAGGATACATTTTTTTGAAAAAGATGATATGCTGGAGGCTATGGAATAAAAAAATTTGATTAAACGTGGATAAATTGTAAAGTATTTTTGGTACTAAAGACGGAGAGCTGTGCGTTTGGTTGGAGTGTTACCTCGCTCCCGTTTCTGAAGTGTTTTCATGCACGCGGTACCTGGGCAGACCACGTTACCGAGCTGCACGCCAAAGGATTAAAAAGGAACAAACTTTGTAGAACGAAATAAGTGGAAGAAATAGGTGTGCACTTGGCCCCCCTTTTTTGAATTTATTGTATGACTGCCCTTTAGCCAAGTTGCACCCATGGAGTACTACAAAACGAGTCAAATGGAGACAGTCACATGTGCAATGGCAGAAACATTCATCCATCCCAGGAACGGAGGCTTGAGACCCATGTTTAAAACTAAGATGGACTGTTTTAGGGACGACTATGTATGCACATTTAAGAGTGAAAATAAGTTCATTATCAATATGCAAGCTCATGCTTTTCAATTGTATATTTTGAAAGTTAGAACGAAAAATCCTTTTTAATTGACGTATGGATAACATCTAAGGGTGGGCGGGGTATTCAAGAGTGTGGCCTGGGAGGTTCCGCTAACAGGGAGTGTTGGTAACGAGGTGTTTTTAGCAGTGCCTTATGGGATTTAGAGTCATAAAGTTTGTGAAAGTGAATGGTCTGTTTCACGGGATTGGTTGACGTGGAGGGGTGGAGTCATCTGCTCGTATTTGAATAGGGAAACAGCAGTACTGAGTAATACACTATTTGATGCAAAGAGGAAATATGCCGGGAAGGTGATTACTCTGTTATATGATGAACGTACGGGCGAATGTTTAAGGAGTTTGGTTCAAGGTTACAGGTCAATTAAAAAGTAATGTGTAACATCAGGTGCTGGGGAACACTTAGTGGAGGTTCTACAGGTTAAGGGAGGTTAAATCTGGGAGGCTAATGTAGGTTGGGAGAGGCTCCCTTGGGTACATTTTGGTCGTGTATAGTGGCGCGTTTAGAGGGAAAACGTCAGTTAATAGCAAAACATGGTATGGTTTGTTTATTGTAATTGTTAATTGGTGTACATAGATCTGAAAACGCAAACTAATGTCATAGTTTTAATACTTGTAGTGAACCCCTGAAGAAGGGCTATCGAAAGCCCGAAATGCATTGGGTAAAAGAGATCCACTACTGAGGATGTTTTATGTATGTGTCATGCTCCAGAGCAAAGGCCTGGATTGGCATATCTGTTGAAGTAGAAACTTTCGAATACATAAAGTGCCTCACATGTGACAGGATAATTTTTTTTGAAGAAGATGATATGCTGGAGGATATGGAATAAAAAAATTTGATTAAACGTGGATAAATTGTAAAGTATTTTTGGTACTAAAGACGGAATGCTGTGCGTTCGGTTGGAGTGTTACCTCGCTCCCGTTTCACACAGGGTTGTGTGCCATGTCGACTCTTCAGTTTGGTCTGCACCAAAACACACAGTCTGCAATGGCAGTGTGTGGGTGTTAAAGTGAGGGGTGTCTGAGGGTGGCATAATACATGCTGCAGCCCTCAGATGCCCTCTCTGGTCACAAGGCCCTTGGTACCAAGGGTAGCTTTTACAATGGGCTTACATGTGTCCCAGAGGTGTGCCAATTGTGGAAACAAAGGTACAGTTTGGCAAAGAACACAGGTGCTGGGGCCTGATTAGCAGGGTCCCAGCACGCACTTAGTCAAGTTGGTATCAAGTATCTAGCAACTGTTACATACACACGAGCGCACCCGTGTTGTCTCTCACCTGCTTGCGTGTGTGTGCCATTGAATGTTTTTCCATGAAGCTGGTAAGTGGAGACACGCGCTTGTTTACCGGTGTGTCTTTGTTTTTCCTTAAGTCTACATGGTTGTTGGGGCTCGCGGGTGAGTATATATTTGAATTGTGCATGATTCTATATATAGGGGTTCGTTATGCCGTTGAGGTATTGAACTGTTACCTCCAACTCGCATTATGCTGTTACTTACGACGGAGTCTGAATAAATTAAGAAAATCCGCATTACCGTCTCCTCTGTTTCCTGGGACTCGGATTTGTCTTCTTTGTTTTCTTAACACTGGCGACGAGCGGCTGAACCACGCAATTATCCCGAATTACTAATTTTCCTCGGATTGGCTATCTGTTTGTCACTTCGTCACGTTATTGGTTATTCGGCGAAGAGGAGTTCCCTTTGGTTGGTTTGTTACTTGACACGTCAGCGGAGGCAATTATTTAACCGCTCCTCATTGGTTTGCTTCGTGTCGTCTCTTATAGAAGTGCTGTAATTTAAGGAGTGTTTGTTAACTCCTGCGGCAGCGAAGATTGCAAGCTGTTCACGTAAGTTGCTGTGATTGAAGGAGTGCCTTGTTAATCTCTGCGGCACTGAAGAATAATTACATGTTTCTCTGTGCATCGTAAGGAATACTGTCATACGCGACGTGAAATTTACTCAGCTTGTTCTCCACCGCATCGCAAAGAGCTTAATAACAATCTACATGTTATGGTAACATTTTCTTTCTTCATTTACTTTAACTGTGTGGTGTACGTGCATACTCTGATGCAAAAAGAGCACTTTATTATCCTTTCTATGTCAGTCGGATGGGAACTGTCTCCAGTCAATGTGTTCACTTTCCTACAGTGATACACACACTATTTATATTTCTTAAGACAACGGTGACTAATTTTCTTATTTTAAATTATTTTTTTTCTTTTTGTGTTTTGACTTTTAAATAATTTAAATATGTCAGGAAGTGTACCACCCCCATCTTTTCTATTGGTTCCTGGTGAACCACCCATGGCTTGGGATATATGGGAACCTGTGTTTTTGGCATATGCAGAAGTACTTGAAGGGGAAGAGTGTGAACCAGAAAGGAAATTAGCTTTATTGAAACATTGTTTAGGTGGTATGGGTTTAAAAGAGTTTAAAAATCTTACAGGGCTAGTCAACCCTGGAAGTCTTAATATGTACCATTGTGCAGCTAAGCAATTAAGTCTAAAGTATGGTAAGAAAATCAACACTGTTATAGAGAGATTTATATTTTATTCTAGGAAACAATTACCTAATGAGTCCATAGATGATTATGTTTCCTCGTTAAGATCGCTTGCTGTTACGTGTGATTTTTAACACATCTCATATGAACAAGTGCTAAGGGACCAAATACTAATGAGAACAAATAATAAGAAAATTCAGGAAAGGTTGTCTACAACTTCTGATATGTCTCTTAGTGCTGCTATTGATATTGCTAAAGCAATAGAACACTCTGAAAAAATTGTACAAGAGATAAGAAGCACAGAGAAATGTGAAGTACAAGTTGTCTCTAAAGACTTCGATAAAACAAAAAAATGTTCCCTCCAGATTTGGTAATATACAAAAAATGATAAGTCCAAAGATGTAAGGCAAGACAACAAAAGAGGTCCTTATTTGTGTTATAGATGCAGTAGCAGAGGGCATCTGGGAAATTCTAAAAATTGCCCAGCTATTAAAAGATCTTGTTTAAAAGCGGCAAGAAAGGACCTTTCAGCAGAGTATGTAGATCAACCCCCAAGAGGGTAAAGTTCGTACATTTTTCTGAGGATTTTGACAATACTTTTGACAGTGATGAACAAGATGTGAATACTGTGTTGAAATTATGTGAAAGTGGGACAAAATTTCCTTCTTGCAATGTCACAATTAATGGTGTGAGTACACATGGTTTGGTAGATTCATGTGCTTGGTATACCATTTTGTCCCACGATGTTGTTAACAAAACTGGCCCAACATACTGTTAAATAATCCTGATATCAGTCCGGGTGGATACACTGGTCACAATATTGACTTAGTTGGTTATTTTTGGGCCAATTAAGATTTTTCTGGTCGTCACACATATATATGTGTCCAAGAAGGGGCAATCACTTTTGGGTTGGCCACATCAAGAAGACATGGGGATAAGGCTAGATCCTAACGCAGATCCTCAAGTATTTACTATAGGTAATCCTATTACCAATACCAATGACTCTACTAAATTTACACAAGAATTAAACGAGTTGTTTCCTAAAGTGTTCAGTGATAAGTTGGGAACTTAGCAAGGATTTAAACATTCCATCAAAATCATGCCGGGTGCTATTCCTGTGCGTCATAGAGTAAGAAACGTGCCCATTTCTTATAGAAACAAACTTAAAGATATGTTGCAAGATCTATGTAGCAAAAATATCATTGAACCTGTAGAGTCATTACCAAGGGTTTCTCCCATTGTGATTTCGGTCAAACATTCTGGGGAATTGAGACTATGTGTGGACTTGCACAGTTTAAACAGTGCCATTTGGGTAGACGCTCACCCTCTTCCAAATTTACATGAAATGGTCTCAACTCTGGTTGGTGCCAGAGTCTTTTCATGTTTAGACCTCGCTAGTGCATATCATGAAGTTGTTTTGGATGATGAATCTAAGAACTTCACTGCATTCATTACACCTGAAGGGTTATTTAGATTTTTTAGAATGCCATTTGGGCTTGCCAGCGCAGCCCCAGTTTTCCAGAGACTTATGAAGGAAACATTGGAGGGTTTATCTGGAGCTGTCGCGTTCCAAGATGACATTCTAGTTTTTGGTAAAGATCATGAGGAACATGATCACAATTTGAAGAAAGTTCTTTTGCATTGTCATTAAAAGGTCTCACTTTACGTGCTGACAAGTGTAGATTTAAAAAATTGGAAGTGGAGTATTTTGGGCACCACATTATTGGGGAAGGTATTAAACCCAAGAAGAGCCACGTTGACAGTATCATCAATGCCCCTACCCCCAGTTCTAAAGAACAGTTAGTGGCGTTTCTTGGTTTAACTGAATCCTATGCAAAGTTTATCTCAAATTATGCTTCTAAAGTGGATCCATTCAGGTGTCTGCTAAAGAAAAATGCAGTTTTCAAATGGACCCAAGAAATGAGCACTTCCTTTTCACTGTTGAAAGAATGCGTAATTAATGCTCCTTGTTTAAAACCTTTTGTGATTGGTAAGCAAAGTATTGTGATGGTTGATGCTAGCAATAGTGGATTGGGTGGTGTATTATTCAAAGAGATAATGGCAGGGAATGGATAGTTGCTAATGCATCAAGAGCATTGCGTGATGCAGAAAAAAACTATTCAGTAATTGAAAAATAACGTTTAGCCTGTGTTTGGGGTGCTGAACATTTCAGGACTTTCTTATGGGGAACTAAGATTATCATAAAAACAGACCACAAACCTCTAGTATACATGATGGCACCAGGGGGAGGTCGCACTATGTCCGCAAGGTTTGCAAGGCAGTAGCGGCTCCTGGAGGGAGTGCTGCGGGGCGGCGGGACGGGGGAGGGGCAGGGTAGGGGGTAGTAAACTCCGGCTTACGGCCGAACTGAGTTAAGTACATAAATAAATAAATAAAATGAATTACATTGCGCGCGCTGCATCGCAATCGACCGTAAGCCGGAGTTTACTACCCCCCACCCTGCCCCTCCCCCGCCCCGTCCCACCGCCCCGCAGCACTCCCTCCAGGAGCCGCTACTGTTGCAAGGTTAGCTTCTAGACTGCAGAATCTTCGTTATCAATTGGAGTATGTGAATGGGAAAAATATTGTACATGCTGATTGCATGTCAAGGTTGCCTTTAGCCACAGTTTGCTCTGAGAAAGATGACAGAGTAGATTGTGAAGTAGCATTCACATACAAGGATATTAATTTGTTTGGCAAGTCATTACCCATTGTTCAAGAGGATAAATGGTTAGTTGAGATGGAGAAAGACATTGAACTCAAGACGGTTGTAAAGTATATGCTTAAAGGGTGGCCATAAGAAAGGAAAATTAAAAATGATTTGTCAGGGTATTTCAAAGTACGTGAGGAGTTAGCGATTGAAAATGGTATAGTTGTCAGGGGGATACATTTATTCCACCTTTTAGTCTAAGGAATTCTAAGATTGGTTTAGCACACGAAGGACATTTAGGAATTTCCAGTACCAGAATAAGAGTCAAAGAAAGTTTTTGGTGGCCAGGAATTGATGCATGTGTGGAACAACAAGTAAGGTTGTGCCAACAATATGCAATGAGTGATAAATCTGCAAAAGCTCTTTGTGCTGATCCGCAGCCTGTTGAGGTTCCTGATGGTCTTTGCGAAAACTAGGTAAGGACATTATTGGACCGTTTGCTGTTTTGCCTAAACAAGAGCCATATGGATTAGTTCTCATTGACTACTATTCTAAGTGGCCTGAGGTCAAGATGGTGAAGGATGTAACTTCTGAGGTCGTAGTTGAATTTTTGGACAGTATATTTTGCAGGGAAGGCATTCCACAAGAGTTGGTCACCGGTAATGGACCACAATTTATTAGCAGAGTTTTGGAAGATTATCTCAACAATTGTGGTGTGTTACATAGGAGAATTGCTGTGTTCCATCCTGAGGCCAATGGTCAAATGGAACAGCTTTAACAGGGTAGTTAAGGAAGCCATCCAATTAAGTGTCAAGAGTGGTATTAAATGGAAGATTGCATTACAGACTATGCTTCTAGCCTATAAAACAGCTCCTAATGCTATCACTTCAGTCAGTCCTTTTGAATTGCTTAGAGGGCGCAAACCAGGGTCAAAATTAGTGCCATGGTGGTTAAAAAACAAGCGTAGCACGACAATTGATGATGCTGAGTTGGATTTCAAGGGAATTAGACGTAAAATGGAGGATTACAAATCCAAAATGAAGCAAGATATGACTTGCAGAAGGGGTCCTGCAAGCAAGCAAAAACTAAACATTGGTGATGTTGTGCGCATTAAAAAATCCAAATATGATGGTTAGGGCAAGAGTGTATGATCGGACTCTATTCGGGTCATACAAATTTTTAGGAATGCCGTTCGTGTTGAGGGGGGCAGTGTATGGAACCTCAACAGAGTGTCATTGTTTAAAGGTAAAACTGTGAGTTGTGATGTTTCTGAGAGCAACGTATTTTTGGATGCAAGAAATCCAGATCAATGTGTGAATGGGCGACACACTCAAGCAAATGATATTACCAGATCAAAAAATGATAGAACAAGACGCTTACCTGTAAAATTTGCAGACTATGTCCTTAGTTTAAAAAAAAAAGGAAAAACAAAAATGTAATTAAGGGGAAGGTGTGTTACATACACGCGATCGCGCGACGTGTGGTCTCTCGCGTGCTCGTGTGTGTGTGTCATCGAATGTTTTTCCATGAAGCTGCCAAGTGGAGACATGTGCTTGTTTACCGGTGTGTCTTTGTTTTTCCTTAAGTCTACATGGTTGTTGGGGCTCACGGGTGAGTATATATTTGAATTGTGCATGATTGTATATATGGGGGTTTGTCATGCCGTTGAGGTATTGAACTGTTACCTCCAACTCGCATTATGCTGGTACTTACGACGGAGTCTGAATAAACGAAGAAAATTTGCGTTACCGTCTCCTGTGCTTCCTGGGACTCGGAAATCTCTTCTTTGTTTTCTTAACACTAACCATGGGAAAAGGGGACTCTTCCTACACCCCTGATTACACGTATATCTTTGAAACTCACAGAAAGTCGTTGGATTGTTTAAATTTATACCTGGTATCTATTGTTAAGTTTGGAAATGGTGATACTTATTAGCATGGTTGGGATGCTGATGTCGGTGGGGGAAGGGGAAAATTGAGAACAGTTCATAGCAGGCATGCATAAAGGTAATTTGACAGTACATGTGGTCTATTGCACAAATAGGAAGGAATGAAGAGAAGCATCTATACAAATAACATAGAAAAAAAGTACACTTAAAGCAGAAGAGACTCCACAATATCCACGTAAGAGAGCTAAACTACCCTCAGAAGATAACCATGATCTTGACATACCTAGACCATCACAATGTAAAGATAGATAGCTTATCTACAAGAGACCCATTTGACTAACACCTGAAAGAGCATCATGGCCAAGAGATGGGCTACACAGAAATATGCATCATCCTTCTCAACTTATTCAAGGGGGGCTCATGATTCTAATAAAGAAAGGAGTACAATGTCAGCACTTACACACATGCAAAGAATCAAATGGACAATACATAATATGGCTGGGCATCCACATGTTACACTGGTAAATACATACAGCCCTAATATTGATAACCCGCAGTCCTATGCTGAGACGTTGAATAAACTATTATCTCTCTTGCCCGTGCAGTCCTGTGTTGGGGGTTATCTAAATATTTAACTAGATCCAGTCATGGATAAATTAATAAAAACAGGTGGGCACAGTAAGATAGCAGCTAAATTCATAGTGGAATGCATGAGGGACCATGACCTAAAAGACATGTGGAGAATAAGGGATCCCTTTAAATGGGAAAGCCCCTTTGTCCCATCAGTGAATGGTTAATGGTCTGGATTGTGTTACTGGCTAGCCTCCAAAGTTATAAATGTAAGCGTGAAATCATTCTCCCATCTCCTGCGCACTCTATCGGATCATGCTCTTGTGGTGTTGTTGATGACACTACTCCCTAATTCTCACTTCCTTTCACATGGAAATTCCCTTTAAACCTCAATCCAACAACATTTTGGGTGAAGAGCTAAAGGCCTCAATAAAGGAATAACTGGAGACTAATATTAGATCAGTGAACAATATGGGAAGAATATGGGAGTCATTTAATGTAGGGTTTAGAGGACATGCATGGCAAAACAACACTCGTCAAGGTGTAGGAGTCACGGGTAAACTACCTTTCCCTCATCATCCCGCATGAGATAGAAGGTGACCTATCCAGATCTTGGGAGATACCTGCAGATGCCCCTGGAGTGGAACAAACTATGCACTTCTTTTTTCAACCTAAGTGCCTTTTGTGTGGTAAGGGAGTTGTACACAGTCACTCCATTGCCCTTAATTTATACACATTATTTGCTTTGTTCCATTAGCTTGATCCAGGATTGGAGGCAGTGGCGGTATTGCTCGATGCAGCTTAGGCTTTCGACTCACTGGCATGCACGTATATGTTCACAGTACTGGCGAAATTGGGTTGGCCAACCTATTTCCTAGATTGGATATGACTGCTTTACACATGTCCCACTGCTCTAATCAGAGTAAATGGATTCATTTCAGAATCGATTCATATGTAAAGGGGTCCTAGACAAGGATTTCACTTTTCAGCTATCCTTTTTTTGCCTTAGCAGTGGAGCCATTGGTGTGCATACTGCCCCAGCCTTGCAATGAATCAGCACTTAATTTAACTTCTCACAAATTTCTGATATCTATGTATACAGACACCATGGTGTTATATGTAAAAAAAATCCTGAAACTAACTTGGCCCCAGTGATAAGACAATGCATTAGATTTGGCGGACACTCAGGGTAACTAATACACTGGAGTACATGCGAGATTTTGACCCTAATCCAAACACCAAAATGAATACAGTTGGATTATCCACTTGACTGATGTGATGAGGCAATAAAATGTTTAAGAACATGGCTACACAGACATCTGGAAATCATAGTGATGCTCTGAGTTATTGTTGCTGCATCATTCACAACTTACAGTCTTATTAGAGGAAAATGCTAAAGCAGGCTAAACTTGACAAGGTTAAGTTACCTTTTCTCAAATGGCTTATTTATTAATCTGAATGATGTAAATGAAGATGACATACAATCGCCACTATTGGTATTTATATATTATAAACTATTAAGACTGCCTTTCCCTCCTATCCCACTGAGTCTCCAGAGTTTAAAACGCTAACCCTACTACTAACTGCATTGTCTAGGCACAAGTTAATAACCCGCCTATATAACTCTATGCAAACAGAAGTCTCGATTATGACACCTGTAGCAAGAGAAAAATGGAATAGGACATTAGGGTTCTCACATGTCGGATGCAGACTAGATTTTTTGTTGTACACAGACAGAGGCACTAGCCTCCAATTACAGACTGCGCATAATACACTTCATATTTCTGCCCCAACTTTACCACACACCGGCCAGCCTCTAGAGATGAGGACTGAGACAAGATGCGAAATGTGACAGGTGCCCTGAAGAAATAGCTGGCTTTCTTCATTTAGTGTGGGACTACCCCCAGATCTGAGATTTGTGGCACAAAACAATTGCTATAATAGCTGAAATGTCACTATATACACTGAAGATATACCCTCAGGTATGTCTGCGACAATTGGTGAAAAGTATACAAGCAACTGTATGGAAGTTTCTGGCTTTTGTGCCCTGCATGGCCGAGAGGTGGATAGCAATGTGCATCAGTGGTTGACAAATATAACATATTACAATGCTCAATTAGAAGCATATGCTGAAAGGTTGCCTATAACATTCTAGACCAAGGGACATATGGGGGCCATTAACATAATATTTAATGATGCAATCACACGATCATAGTTCAAAGGGAAATGAGGGCTTGTATATTCCAGAAAATGGCTATTCTCTTGATTGAATGACACTTTGTTCTCCATACTGTATCCCAATGTAAAGAGGTCCTTCTTTCCTTGTATGGCTTGTGCGATAAGCAATACCAATTATTTCTGTTCGCAATTGCACTATGTATGCTTACATTAAATATGTAAGATGAGGTGCCCTGTATTTGATAACTTTGTAAATTCTAGTAAAGTAAGATGTCTCTCTTGAGTGAGGCACACATTTTTGTTGTAACAGGTTGTATGCTGTTGTAATCAAACTAGCAGCACTGCACTATTCTGCTTTTACTTAAGGTCCAAGAGAAAGTGACTATTATTGAACTTTAGGAGTATATAAAAGCTCTATCCCATCCTGGGTGCCCAGCAGTCGGTGGCACTGAAACTTGGCCGCTTCCATCTACCTAAGACAACAAAAGAAGTGATCAGCTTCACAGATCTTGCCAAAAATTAGATCACATAAGCCATCCATAATAAGCAACAGGGTCTGCACTATACATCTTCAGCTGGTGGCCTTTGGATTTTTCTAGGCATCATGTCTAATTCAATTAATGTGTAGATTTAACTGTGACCATGCACAACCTTCTCTATCATCTTCAAGTTAATTTCCATAACTATGTTGAAAATACAGAGATTATACTAAAACTTTTAAGGACTTTCAGAAAGAGCAAGATCAAATCCATAGTAGTTTCAAAGAGAAACAATTATGGTTGATTAATGATTGGCTTGCTAAAAATGAAACAAACATTTTTTTTTAAATATATTTATTTTATTTAGTGTTTTATAGAGCTTGAACGTGACCAGTTAGGGTATCAGAGCGCTTTACAGGAATAACCCGTTGTATACAAGTATGAAATAGTCAAAGAAAAAACATTTGGGAATAACAGGGTGTATACAATGTTCAGATCATAATGCAGAGAAATCCAGCAAATACATTTGTGGGAGTACAGGGTCAGTACAAGATGGATAGTAGCCAGTCAGTCCAAACTCTAGCGGCAACAAAAATAAGCAAAGCCACTGGGTGGTGTGTGCAATGCATGATTTATGGGAGAAACTTGCCCATTAGGAAGGTTTTGGCTTCCTTTTTGAATATTGACAGAGAGGGAATTTTTCTGATGACAGATGGCAGCGAGTTCCAGATTCTTGGTGCGGCCCCAGAGAAAGCACGATTGTAAGTTTTTTCCTTTCGGAAGCGGGGTGGCTGGAGCACAAAGTCTCTGGCGGACCTGAAGTTTCTGGCTCCTCCAGAAACCATGATTTTCTGGGCGAGATATGCTGGGGATTTCGTGTGTAGTGCTTTGCGGGTGATACATGCCAGTTTGAGTTGGATTCTGGCTTCAAGAGGAAGCCAGTTCAGTGCCTTCAGATGCAGTGAGATGTGGTCGAATTTTTTTGAGCCTGTTAAGAGTCTGGCGGCAGCGTTGAGGCAAGCTTTTAGGGGAGCCATGGATATCTTGGGCAGGCCTGAAAGGGTTGAGCATCCGTATTCGATTCTGGAGATAACTAATGCCTGGACTGCCATTTTTAGGTCCGAGGCATCAAGGAAAGGTTTTAGTTTCCTCAGGTAGCTCAGGTGAAACCTGGCAGTTTTAGCCATCGAGTTGATGTGGTCTCGCATATTCAGGTTGCTGTCCAGGGTTATGCCGAGAGATTTGGCGGATTCCACTATGGTCGGTGTGCAGTTTAGTGCTGTGATCGACTTGCTCCATTCCTGGATGTCAGTGTTACTTTTAGTGGGGGAGATTAGGAAGGAACTCCGTTTTTTGTGCATTTAGTTTGAGCTGGTTGCAGGTGAGCCATTGAACAGTCACCTTTAGGGCCTCATTCAAAGAGTAGATCTCCTTTAGAGATGAGATTTTGATGTAGATCTGGGTATCATCGGCATACATGTGGAAGGAGATGTTGGCGGTACGTAGTAATTCAGCTAACGGTTCAAGGTAGAGATTGAAGAGGGTTGGGGAAAGAGTTGATCCTTGGGGGACTCGGATCATTATCGGGGAAGGAACAGATAGATTACTGTTGACTAAGAATCTCTGGGTGAGGTTCCGGAGGAAGGATCTAAACCATTCGAGAACGGTTCCCCTTACTCCCATCCTGAATTCGAGGCGTTCAAGTAGTTTCTCGTGGAGCATCATCCACAATATGGAGAATAGTAGTTTCCGTGCTGTGCCCAGGCCTGAACCCGGATTGGAATTCGTCTAGCGGATTAAAGTTGGTGATATGTTGGCTCAGTTGAAGTTGCACACATTACTCCAGAGCTTTCGCTACAAGTGGGATATTGGATATTGGTCTGAAATTGTCTTGTCTGGAGTAGCAGGATTCAAGGTGGGTTTTTTTAAGATGGGGACGACTTGACCGGCTTTTAGAGAGTCAGGTATGGACCCTTGTAGTAGGGAAGCATTGATTATTGTAGTCCAAATGGGAATGATAAATTGGGAGGTCGCGGTCACGCAGCTGGAGGGAAGTGGGTCATTAAAGTGGTTATTCGGATTTAAGGAGGATAGAATTTTCGAGATGAAATGGTCGTCATATAACTTGAAGTTGGACCAGTTCGCTTGGTTCTTGGGTATTGTCTGAGGGGGAAGAGAGGAGAGATGGGACCCGGCAGGAAGAGGTTGGATGTTGGTGGCGGAATTAAGTTCTTTCCCTAGGGAGGTAATTTTGGCTGTAAAGAAGGAGGAGAACTCCTCACAGGTTATTAGGGATTTTGAGGTTTCTTTGGAAGTTTTAGCCAGTTTGTTAGATTGGTGTTTGACCATTTCAAAGAGCTTACGAGGTCTGTTCTTAGCGTTTTCCAGTTCCGATCTAAAGAACTCTTTTTTGATTTGAGGATGTTCCTGTTGAAAGCATTTCTGGTCTGTCGGAGAAGTTTTAGTTGGGAGGCTGAGGGGTGCTGTCTCCAGGTTCTTTCTGTTAGCTGGAGGGTTCTCCTTTCATTGTTGAGGGATCCGTTGAACCAGGGGTTTTTGTCTTTAACTCCGGATCTTTTTAGCTTTAGCGGGGCGAGATCATCAAGTATGTCAGACATAGTCGAGTTGTAGTGTTCTGTAAGGTTGTTGACCTTTGAGAGATTTGGGGGGAGGGGGTCATTCTCGCAGCGTACAGCCAGCTTCTCGAGATCTAGGCTCTTTGTGTCCTTGAGCCAGAGTTTCAGTTTCACAGGTTGCGCTGGCCTTGTCTTGTGGGTGCCAGGCAATAGGAAGGTAATAGCATGGTGGTCAAACCAGTCGCATGGATCTATTGAGTTAAGCCTGACCGCCGTTGCCTTAGCAATGATCCAATCCAGTGTGGCGCCTTTCGTGTGAGTTGGTAATGTGCAGGCTTGAGTAAGTGATTGGTCAGCAAGGAAGTCTTTGAGGGCGTTAACCTGAGGGTCATTGAGGTCATTCCAGTGCAGATTAAAGTCTCCGAGGAAAATTTTATTGGAGTGGGGGGAAACCTTAGCTGTAATGATTTCCATGAGGTGGTCGATGAAGGTGTTGTTCTTGCCTGGGGGGTGGTAGAAGATGTGCAGTTTGCACAACTGGGTAGCGTCATTACATATGGAGAGAGCAAGATATTCGCAGGAGTCGGTGGGGTCTCCGTGAAGTTCAGTGACGAGGAGGTCTGAGCGGTAAATGCAAGCAATGCCTCCCCCTTTTTTTAATTGCCTGTCAAGCCTTACGATGCTATAATTTGGAGGGACCAATAAATCTAGGTAAACTGACGATGATTCATTGAGCCATGATTCGGTAAGGATTGCTACGTCAGATTTTTGGCTCAGGATGAGAGCGGCGATGTCGGAGGCATGCTTTGCTGCTGATTTAGCCCGTGCCACTCAAAGTTTTTTGATTAAATAAATTAATGAACAAGTCAATCTAGCATGAATTTCTATCCCATTTAAGGAAAGGGCAAAAATATGTGAGTAGTTTCGGACTCCTTGTTCACGAAGGGCCCAATGGTGAATGCGGGCACCAACGTGCTACGTTCATAATGGGGTCCAAATCTATACATTTGTAATGGAGTCTGAACTATTTAATGTTTTGTTGGCAGGTATTGTGCAAAACCATTCAACAAACTATGCATATCACCACAAACTGAAAAATGCATTGGTAACCTGTCAGGGCTCAAGTCAGATTTAATTTCATGGTGATTACTCACAAAGCTTTGCATGGATTTAACCCTAATGACTTATGACTAGAATGGTGTCTGACCAACAAATAAGAATGTTTCACATTAGTAGTAAAGTGCATATCACAATCCCTAAATTCAACAAGGCAAGAGTGGTTAGCAGTGCCTTTGCAGACCAGGCTACCAAGGCTATAAATGAACTTCAAGAGCTTCTGAGACTGCAGAAGTAAGTATAACCATCCAGGAGTACACTTAGGGCATCCCTTCATGCCTTAATTGCCAGCCTGCTAGAAGCACCTAGATGTTTCCTTTGAGTATACAGTTCTGCATTAGCTGAATGGTGTGGAGGCTGAAAAGGATATGCCAATACCTTTTTGAAGTACTTTTTGATTTGGAGGCGTCAGGACTAATTGGCTAATATAGCCATAAAAGGTGGCAACACAAAAAAACATACAGCTAAAAATACAAGCTATACAAATAGTGCATCCATAAGAATAGTGCAAAGCACAATAAAAACCCAATAAAAGTTACAATACAAATAGGAGTGGTGTCATTCTATATCAAATAGGTCTTAACTCATGACTAGTTATGGGAAGAATTAAATAGAAGTAAAGTGTACATTTCTGTATACATACAGGGATTCCAAAGCGGCATCAGAAGTGGGAGGAATCTCCTTTCAACCCCTTGGCCCATTTTAAATTATATTGACAGCTCTTTTAGAGACTCCTGTATTGTGATTAAAAATCTTCCTATTGCACATACAAATTTAAAAATATCATATTTATCAACAGATCCCTATTAATATTCTTGTAAGTAATAAAAAGAGGTTTTAAAAACTCCTTCCGTTTATCTAGTAACCACAACCAGTCCAACAAAATATGTGGGCCACTGCATATTACTTTTAGCCCACATGCACAAAAGCCCATTTAATGTCTCATTGCAGTTTTTATCTTTCTGTGTGCATTGCATGGGTTGAGGCCAACTCTAAATTTCAGTACAACATTTCTAAGCTTAGGACTTGGCAATTTCTCAATATAAGGGAACATATGATCATTGCTCCAGCCTTTTACCAGGAACTGGGTGGACGATTTGCTCCACAGATAAAATAAATCTTCTTCTCTAGCCTTTTTACTTATAATAGTGCATAGCTCCTGTTTTGGGATCTGCTGCCCTAACTTCTATTATTCTGGCTCTAGTGATAGTTTGACGCAGATCTTAGCTAGCATGTGTCTAGCTTGGGATGCCCAATTCAATTCACTTTCCTCTATTTCTCTTTTCCATAGTTGTGATATTTTAAGGGTCCCTTTACTCAATCTCTGCCAGAAATTAAATGAAGCTTGCAGTCCCTGATAGTTCCAGGATGTAAATTGACATTCTGCCCTCACAGCCTGGATCATAGCTGATGGTGGGAGAACAAGGAGCTGTTTCACACATTTGCCCTCCTCAAGGTTCCAATCCAATTTACCGCCTAAAGATAGTACCTACACTCTTTATTGAAATTGTGGCTGGACCATTGCATTAATGGCTGATAAAATTGGGCGTAGAGACGGGCCTCCATATTTTCGCTTGAATTGTTTTAGGCCCCATAATGAGGAAATTGCCTTTGCTTTTAGTGATTCTATATGGTCACTCCAATTTAATTTGTTATCGAACCACATACCCAAATATTTATATTTGTCCACGACCTCAACTTTGACCTCTCCCAATTGCCAGTTAAAAGTTCCCTTTCCTTTCCCCAGCACCATTATTTTAGTCTTTTCCAAACTGACCGTAAGGCATTTCTTTAAACAATAATCATAGAAGGCATCCAGTTTCATCTGCAAACCCAATTCTGTCATGTCCACTATCACTAAATCATCAGCATATAGCAGACATGGGATGTGGATCCCGCCCATCTTAGGACTTAAGCCACCAGCATTACGTAACGTATTTCGTAAGTCGGACAGGAATACGAAAACAATAGAGGGGCCAGGACGCAGCCCTGGCGTAGTCCATTCTTTATCTGTATTTTCTTTGATAGGGTCCCAAAGATATCTAGCATTACCCTAGCCCAATTCTATGAATGCATTTCCTGAATTAGTGAGAGTACCGCCTTATTGATACTGAGTCATCCCAACGTATTCCACAGTAGCTTACGATCGACCAAGTCAAACACAGCTCGGAAATCGACAAAACAGCAGAACAATTTGCCTCGTAATTCAATTGCCTTTTTTGCCATTGACCATAGGCTAAGGCAATGATCTATTGTTGAGTGGCCCTCTTTAAAGTCACCTTGCTCTATCAGAATTACGTTATTTTGCTCTACCCAGGCCTTCATTAAACCTAGCAGTATCTTTAAAAATTCTTTCACCTCCACATCCACCAAATTATAAGGCGATAATTCTTGGGCTGTGTGGCATCCTCCTTTTTATATATTGGTCTGACTATTGCCCCTTTCCAACTTTCGTGGAAAATCCAAGTAGTTAAGATTTTTCAGAAGATGACATTTAAAAAGCTAGCCCACAAATCCACATAATCTTTTAATATAATTGCTTGTAAATCATCTGTCCCTGCTGCTTTAGTTAGTTTTAGGGATTGGATGGTTTCTTTTATCTTTGGAAAGAGAAATGAGGCTCTATTTCTTCCTCACCCATAAATCATGTTTTCCAGATTCTCCTCTATCCTGTTGCTGTCATACAGATTGCTCAAGTGATTAATCCAGTCATCTTCTCCCACTAAGCACCGCATTTCCCCTTGCACATTGCCCTCCCGCATCAATTGCTAGAATTTCCTCATGTTATTTGTGCCTATCACTTCAAGCATTGTTTGTCAATATTTAGTCATAAATTCTGATTTCCTTTCCTTCAACTTGTTTTTGTACACAAGTTTTGCCAAGCGGAGACTCTCCATTGTTACCTCATCTTGTCTTTCCCTAAGCAGTCTTTCCCATTTCCGTACCCTCAATTTTATGCTCCTACACTCAATATTAAACCAACCATTTCTCCTGCTCCCCTTCTCATAACCACATTTCTTGGTCACAGATCCTTATTTTAGTTGCACACTCAAATAGTTTATCACCTGCTCAATCACCTGATCATACCATGTTAGGACATTCTCCGTTTCCTCGGATTTACCAAGAGACATGTAGTCTATCATCAACTCATTAACAAATTTCAAACTATCCTCGGTTATATGGGCGGTTATGCTTTGAGGATATTCTATCTGCAGAGGGGTCACTCTATCTCTTTTTGGCCTTTGTTCTATCCTAAGTAGTACTTGCAATGGCCAACCATCACTGCCTTCACACTGCAGCACTTCAAACCCTTCTACTTCAGTAAAGTGCCAAGCATTTATGAAGGCGTAGTCTATTGGGCAACTCTGGTTACCTATGAGAAAAGTCTTTCTCGCGGGGTGGTCAGTATCTACACGTCCGTTGGCACAGAATAGCCCTATGGATCCTAGGAATTTTGCTAGGGATTCATCTTGTGCAGAGCCACCTGCACTAAGAAAGGTAGCCGGGGGCACCTGTGCCATGGTTAATAGATCTTTAAACAATTCATCACTAAAAGAGGGATCCAATGTATGGTTAAAATCCCCTAAAATCATTATCAACTGCATTGCATTTGCTGTACAGATAAGCTCCAAATCTTCCTCTAACAGTCCCAACTGCCCTTCATAATCTATTATAAACCCTGGCTGTATGTATATATTGACCACAATTATTTGTCTTCTTGCCCAGGGGCCATTATAGAGCTCTATCTGACTGACCAATAGCCATCGACTTTTGACTTTTAACCTGGTTACTTTATTGGCTATTTGCGATGATACTAAAGTAATCCGTTGCCCTGAGGGGCATCCTGGGCTTCTTTAGTAAGCATAAAAAATCCATCTACTGGTTCGGGTGCCTCGCACAGCCAAGACTCTTGGAAACACATAATTTCATAGCTTCCCAACATCTCTTTCAAGGTATCTTGGGTTAACTGTCTCCATACCCCCCTATATTCCACATCAATATCCGTAGGCTGTGTGGGTACCCCATTTCCTAGCCCAGATCACTCATCCCTTCCATTATATTAACATCACAACTTGCTATCGAGTCAGATAGGGTTTCAAATTGGTTGCTCAGTAATGGTCCTTTAACAGCATTTACTACAGTTACTTGTAAACTTCCCTTGCTTCTATCAGTATATATTCATCTGTGCTTCTGCTATGGTTTGCTGCGAGACAGGTCTCGCCCACAGTGCCTGAGCTCTTATCATTAGGAGTTATCATTAACAATAATTGCTGAGAGATTTCATTGTAAGTGGCTAAAATAAGGGCAAGTATTATTTTCTGCAACCAAACTAAAATGGTAGTGATTTCGATTTGGATCCCAGCTCCTTATAAATCAGAGTTTGTGATAGCACAGCACAGCCCGCAGGAAGGTAATTTGATGGAAACACTGTTCTCCATAGTTTTGATCTCTTCAGTGACGCACCAGAATTCAGTATTAGGAGCAATAGAGGAGCATGTGCACATAATGAAGTAACTCATTTCTACTGTTTTCTTCAGCATGATTTCTCTTTGCAGTGCTTCTTTGTATTTGTGCGTGTAGTGAGGTCTCTGTTTGTGTTCCCGGGTGCATATAATGCCCTTGAAGGCATGCGCTCTTACATCAAATCAGTGTTTGTTGGAACTTTTTCATCAGGTATTTGTGTGTCAGTGTTGCTGTTGTGTGACAGTGCCAAGAGGGGGTTCAGTTCTCAGTGAGTGCTCTATGCATTTTACCCAATCATGTCTCAGCCATGTACTGAAGTCCACGCACTTACCCTGATGAAGGACTAGTGGAGTAGTTAAAGCCACCTCTTGTTCCAGAGCCTACCTACTTTACTGTCTCTGTGATCTCCTGCTGTGATAGTGGGTATTTCTCTCTGGTTGAACAATAAAATCCATAGTAATCAATCGATGTATTGCTTTTTGTTCCATGCAAGTAAACAGATTCTGCGGTTTGCCTGTCAAACCTCGTCCGGCAAGGGAATAAATTAAAGTGGATGCAAAATGTAGTGCTTCTTGCAACTGCCCATTGTGTGAAGTTTATGGTTCAAAACCATGTAAAAATGCTTTGGGTATGAAATGTCATTGCTCAGTCCCTTCCAGCTGTTGAACTCCCCTGGAATGATAAGATATTTATTTTCGACAAGCAAGGATGGCACTAATTCACTTCTCTCTAAACTAATCTATGGAATTACCCTTCTCTCAGGCATTCCCAAGGTTCACCTAGGCCCCCCAGAGAGCAGCAATACATGCTGGAGCAAACTTCATCTTAGGTCCCAAGAAATTAGACCACATTTCCTCTGCCCTGCTAACTCTCCAATGGCTCCCCATTGAAGTGTAGGCCCAATTCAAAATCGCTTGCATTACCGACAGAGCGCTGCTCTCTGAGAAACTGAAAATCTCCGGAGCAAAGGGGGTTCCAGAAATGCCCAATCCCTGCTCCTGGAACCCCCTGCCTTCAGTCAAGAACGATACATGAACCAGTCTTTCTCTGGTAGTGCCACTAGAATCTGGAACTCTCTGTCTCCCTCACTCCGTCTAACCAACTGCCTAGCAACCTTCAAAAAGGACCTCAAGTTCATCCTATTTAACAGACATTTTAGTCAATGCACCCTCGACCATACTTAATTCCTCTCTCCACTGTGGCTGGTCTCCATTTAATCTAAATCGATGCTACAATTGTTTACGTCCTCTGCCCATTTTCTGTAACTGTCTCTTGTGGTAACTTCTGTACACATCCATGGATGAAAACGTCCAAGTTTAACTACTATTACTGTAACCAGCTGTAACCCTGTATCCTGTGTGTTGTAAAGCGCTTTGATGCCTTCGGGCCATGTTAAAGCTATATAAAATTGCAAAAATAAATTTAAAAAAATAGATCAGAAGATGGTGGTCTTTTTAGCCAACAGTTAAGAATTTTGTGTAATTTGCAGAGAGATACTTGTTTGAGCTAATAGGAGTTCAGCTTTACATAGAGTGCTTCAGTAAATTGTTTCAGTACAATGTGCTCTTTAGCTAATAGGACTACACCCTTCAGCCCAATTCTGTGTTCCTGTATGCATTGATACACTTTTAGGATTAAATCATGTACGATGGGTAATGTTTGATGCGTAGTAGTGTTTATGCCACTAATAAAAATGTATGTTATAATCTACCAGATTTTTGTGAAACACAATTTTGCGCTAGGAAACAGACCTAGAATTCCTAAAAAAGGCTATTATTTTGTAAAAAATATTCTTAATTTTTTTCTTAATTTTAATTTAGTTTATTTACTTATAACGCACAAAACAAATGCCAGAAAATCCTGCTTCTAGGTTTAACGCCTCAAGCAAATCAAAATAAAAGGAGATGAAAACAAGATAAAATAAAATCAAACAATCAGTTAGGAAAAAGAAAAATATATCGGCACATCAAGCACTAGGTCCCAACGAAGCACCGAGTTTACAGAGTTCAAAAACTCTGGTATCATATAAGGGATAAAGTACCCCCTGCTGTACATTATAAAGATATTGCAAGTCATAACCATATAGAGGAACAAGGCAGAAGGCCGATTTCCTTTATAAGGTTGTGGAACTCTGAGGTGACTTTCATCCTTAAAATGTACGTCAGGGGGCACTTTATGCCATGTAATACATGGTCACACCATAACCTTTCCCACAAACCACTTAAAAACTTGGTGCGTAGTTCTAACATACAAAGAGTGAGCATGTTTGCAAACATATGGAATAAAAGAAAACCTGTAGTGCAAAATGAAACACATCAAGAACCTGCTATTTTTTGCAACAAGATATAAGAAACAATTCCTTTCAAGTCAGTTAAAAAAAAAAAAAAAAAAGCTGTAGTAGCTCGGAACATGTAGAAACATGCTGAAAGATTCTAGATTTTGTCCAACTATCTAAGAAGTGCCAAAAATAAACATGTTTTTCTGCTTGTCATTGTAAGCTAGAAAAATAGAGCAGAAAAAAGAAAAACAACTTTCTGTTTTTTGTTGCTTTAAGCAGATGCTTCAATTACGCTTCGTGACCTGCCTTACACCTCAGCTGCTGGCTCTGGCCGCAGGCATTGTGACGCCAGAATTCATCTGTAAAAACTTATAATAGTCGAGTTCTGATTTCTTTTTTTTTATAATCGGTGGGTGTGTCACAAGCCGCTGATTATAAAGAAATTAGAAACGGGCAAATACAGGGATTACAGAATACAATGTATAATAAATAGATTAAGTGATTCTTATGTCTTTTCTTAAAACTCTCCCATATGCTGACAATTCTCAATGTCACCGGCAGAAACTTTTAAAGGGGGACTTTTCAAACTTAAGAATCTTCCTCGCATATTTTTTTCAAGTGCTATTTTGGTACAAGTAGCTTGAAGTCTTTAATGGAGCCCAAAAATCTCTTTGGGTGGAGGAAGGTGAATAGATTATTGAGATAAGATGGTGCTTTATGAATAAACACCACTACGCACAAGGGTCTATATTGAATCCATCTGCTTGCCAACTGGAATCCTGCCCAGTTAGCTCCTTTTCCCAGAGACATAATCAGGTTTTCCGGTGTATGATGCATACTGCCTTATTCTGAATTTTCTGTAGCTCGAGTAATTTTTTTTGTAGTCAGGACTGGATATACTTATTTTTGCACTGTGATCTCAACATCGCAACATCACGACTGCCTGGAGCAACAGTTTGCAGTGCTAATAAACCTCATCTAACTCTTAGTCAAACATACGGGGGACATTTTACAATTTTGGTTATCTTCTGTACTTGTGGAGAAGGGCAAAGGAAAACTTAGAATCCGATAAAGCCCCACTTTTGCCAGCCACCCGGTAGGGCAAGGAAAAGGGGCCCATATTTTTGGCCAATTGAGAGTCTCCCCTATTGTCCACTATTTGGGCCCTTGAGGGTTTTTGGACAGGAAAATTACATTTTTCTACAGGTGGCATTTTCAAAATTGTAATCTAAAATCTGACATTACCATTGAAGAGGATTTTAAATTGCAGTTCATTTGAGTCCAAACACACTATTTCTACCTGCTCTCAATCAAAAGTTAGCACTTATTGAAAGAAATAACGTAACTCAATGTTATCCAGTAGGAAAGATAGGTCTTACCGTAGTGAAAAACAAATGTAGGAGTTTTTCACTACCAGAACATGTGAAACTTAAAAACACAGGAGAAGGAGATTGCCTGGAGGGAGCAAGTTAAATTGAGGACCCTAACGAGTGGATCCCAAGAGTGGAGTATGAGATTCTGGTCCATCTGGTCTGCCGTAATGATTGGACTGTCTGCCAATGTGCATGTTCCACTGATCAGGTTGTCTGCCTGCGTGTGTAGTCGACTACCACTGTATGCCAGGTGGGGGCTGCGGTGAAGAATAAAGATCATCACCCTTGGTGTCACACTGAACAGGAGAAGGCCTGTTGCCATCTGCAGCGCCATGACCTGGAGATGCCTGTCATCTTGTTTGTGTTGCTCATGACCCTCATATGTCGGGTGGGGGATGCGGCGAACACTGAGGGCCATTGCCCTGGTGGAGCGCTAGATCACGAAGAGGGCTGTCACCCTGTGTACTGATGTAACTGAAGGGCCTGCCACCCTGTGTACACTGTTGTGACCTACATGTGTCCAGAGGGGGCGTGGTGAGTGGAAGGACTGATGTCCTGAAGCTTCCCACAGCAACGAAGGAGCATGCTGTGACCAGTGAAGGAAGAGCAATGATTTAGGGACCCAAATCGGGGATCACCCAAGACCTGCCACCGGATTCTGAGAAAGATTTACTGCATGACCAGTGGAACGCAGTGGACACCTGTTGCCTTGACTGCATCGTCCCAACTTCTGTTCACTGTACGGCTACTGACACGCACCTAGGGACTCAGAACCACTACACCAGAGAGAGCGAGTAAGACCTGAACACCGAGCCACCAGGCCTTTGGGCAAACTGGCTCTGATTAATACGCACGAGGACACTTTGACTTTCATAAAATGATAGTAGGACTTCTAAAACCCGAACTCAATTGAGGGGGTCCTCTAAAGGTACACACAGCTTTTTGGGGGTCCTTATACACAGCTAAGCAATGCAAAAGGGGTGCAAATTTGGAGAGATATTGCCATGTGCTGCTTGGCAATCGGTGTCCACATCATGAGTGGGAAGCTATGCTGCAAGCGCTGAGAGAACCTTTGCCTCTGGGCCAGGATTAAGACCCAGGACATTCTGGGTTTGTCCTCCCAGCCACATTCTTGGCACCGCCCACATGACACTACTGTAGAAGAGGGTGCTGAGAGCAGCCTGGCTTACCCTCCATGCTCATTTGGGGAGAGTTTGAGCAGCAGACAAGCGGTAAGTGCATTGTTTTTATATTGATTTAAGAGCCCAGGCATTTTGAGGGTGTTGTCTAGTCATGTGTTCAGTCTGAGCTTTGTTCTAACATTCAGTTTTGTATTTAATCTGTATTATTTGTGAATTATGAATGGAATGAAAGTTTACAAATACTAACATGTATGTATTGGTAGCTAGCGCTCACCACCATGAGAAAAATAAGCCTAAGATAGTTTAAATTGGCCCAACAGGCCAGAGTTATGGTCCTTTAAAGAATTTGATCTCTCCCACCCTAAAAATAGAAATGCGAAAACAGAGCACATGGGGCTCTGCCTGTCCTTTTTGACAGTACCTGTAGGGTGGACCAGTGCCTGGGGGTCAGTGCAACTAGAATAGTTTATTGTGGGAAGGGTATGCTTGTGCCCCCCTGAGACTCTTTTGGGCCCAGGGGCCCCATCCTCTGGAGTCTGTATAATGTAGGAGTCCTGGGATACCTCATCCCCTCTGGACTGACAACCAACCATGCGGGAGCCAGGAGGCCCTCAGCCATCACCCAGCCCTCCGCTTGAGGGCTGGGGGAAGAAGACATTCTCTTTCTCCTGGAAAGAGAGGGCAGAGAAAGCTGGTGGGAGATAACAGAAAAGACTGTTGGCTCCTGCGCAACACAGGAGCTCCATGTGAGAAGCCGGCTGGGCCTGCAAGGGCCTTGGGGCTCCTCTCATGGCCCCCAACATTGAAAGCTGGCATTGGGGGTGTCCCGGGTGGGATGGGGCACCCCTTGAAAAACACACAAAAAGGAAGGCATGCTGTTAACATTTTCACAGCTTCAGAGGAAGCCCTCTATAATGCCTGGGGAGAGGCTTATTTGCTTATTTGTCTTGCCTTGTGGTGACCCTAGGAGTACAAGAGTAACACCCATGACCTTGAGGAGTTTTGGGGGAACTGTAAGAGTTACAGCAGCACCTCCAAAAGTCATTTTCGAAATGTGACCCTACATTTGCGGGGTCAAGGAAATTATGACACCCCCAAGGATTTTTAACCTTATTTTAAAGCATTCCTAAAGCTGGAGCTTTTGTTCTTCAGCAAGGAGTGCAGCAGCCTTTGGGGGTCGGATCTCTGGCTGCATTTTATGTGGCCTGAAGGAGTATAAAAAAGACACAGACACATGTTATATTTATTTCAAATGGTTTATTGATAGCACAATGCTGATGGTGATTTTTGGTCAATGTTAAAATGTTTTATTGCCATTAATGATTGCATTTACACATGATTATAGATTACAGGGAAATGTTGGTGGTTTTAAAATGTGGTAATTGGTCTTTTTAATGTGGTGACCTGTAAACAAAGCTAATAGGCCAGCCTCATATCTTGCTGCGATGACCCCTTGACAAAGTCAATAGATTTACGTTATTTAAAGTGATATCCATCTTTATTGTGATGTTCAATTTGGTGTAGGTGGTCGGTGTACTGTGATTGTGGAAAATCATGACCCGTTAGGGTTCAAAAGTGACTTCAGAGTGTCACCAAGGTATTTTTAATCTGTCTGATGTATATATTTGTAAATTAATGTGTAGTATTTAGTAGTATGTGTGCAATAAATGTATTTTTTCTTTTTCTTCAGATAAAAACAGCTGACTGGACAATTATTTATTGAGTGTAATTATTGCGTGCTAGCGAATGGTGATTATTAGCCCACACCACCTTCCCTGAGTAGGCCTTGGACTGCTCTGCTTCTCTAAACTGAGAGGGTCAAGCGCTATAATGGGGTGCTTCTTTTTTAGTATGGGTAAATTGTGGACCTATTACTTGCGCATGCATCACATCCTGCACAACTAGCAACCCAATTTCTGACACAGTTCATCTCTCATTCCTGTTTCCACTGTTATCTCTGTGTTTTCTTCTTCCTGTGGGATGTCTGGTCCTGCCATAGACCACCATTTAGCATCTGCGTCAGAGAAGGACTTTACCATCAGTGTGGTGAAAAGTGAGACAGAGGATGGCCTGGAGTTTTTGCCCCCAAGCCAGGAACAGGATGCAGACAGCCCCGTGTACCTTGGGGAATGACTTTAGCACACTTTCGGATAGTAAACTTTGATTCAGACCTTTAAGCTTTTTGGCAAAATTTTAAAAATTTATGGACTTTCTTTTTACACTTTATATCAATTGGTTGCAATTGTTCCCCTTTGTGTGTAGACATCTTCCCTTAACATTTCTAAGCATGTTTCTATTATTTGCCCACCCACTTCAAGTTCCTATTTCCCCTCTGAAGTAGAGCTTCATTTTATTTTATTTTGCTCATTCCAAAAGACAGTTTATATATTGCTTCAAAATAATATTTTTTTTTTAAACTCATTTTCTAAATTGTCAATAAAAAAAAAAAATGAAACCATTGCTTTCCTTAATTTCTTTTAAATATGTGCAGATTAAAGAAAAGAAATGTTTAGTTAATTAAAAGATGCTTTTACTATCATAATGACATTTTTAAATGCAATACACGTTGAAGGTAAACAAAGAACAGAACATAAAACTTTCCCATGTAGTAATTTGAACATTAAATATTCAACACAAACTAAAGATAGCCACGTTTTTTTTTATAAAAAAAGGTATACAGTATTCTATTTTCCCAAAAGGTTTTTAGCGAGTGTGTAAGGGATAGAGTTGAGTTATGTCACAAAGCATAAGTTATCTTCTGAGGCTTATCCTACTACTCTACGCTGAGCAATACTGGTGGTGAGATTGCTTGAGAGGGTGCTTGTCTTGTGGGTGGCATAGCTGAAGATCAGGGAGGTTAAAGTGGTGGAGGTGGTGCAGGTGGCTGTGGCAGAGGTGTGAGGTAAGCAGGTGGTCCCCCTTACCCCCCCCCATTTGAGCTGCCTCTGTAGAATCTTGTGCACATGTTAGCTGTAAAGAATGACATTGGCATATTTTGATTGTTGCTTGCATCATCTTCATGGCCAACGCATTTTGCCTTGCACTTCCCTCAAATGTTGAAAATGTTCTGGGTACATCGTTCCCATCTCTTTGAAACAATTCACAATATTTATTTATTTATTTAGAAAGTTTGATATAGCTCGAACATGACCACCGAGGGTATCAGAGCGCTTTACAGATTATGCATCACGAAGGGTATAAGCAAACAAAACAGAATAAACAAAGCAACAAATTCAAAGTCTAAAATTGTCCAACATTCTCATGAGGGAAAAACAGACACAACAGAATCGACAGCGCGACAAGATCACAGTCTAGAATTATCTAATATATTATAATATATACAATATTATCTAAGGCACAGATCTGCCTGTTAATCATCTGAGGTAGACCTTTAAGGAAGAAAGGTATCTCTTCAAGAGCAGCTCGCATTGCTGAATATCCTCCTGCACATTAGATTGTTGCTTGAAAAATGATCCTCCCAGATAGAAGCATTAGACCATGCCAACCCCTCTCCCTGCATGTGTGGCCATCTGGCATGGCCAGCATGTTGATTATCATGGAGAGGTGTGCCCTCTGGACGGTTGTACGGGAGAATGATGAATGGGGGGATACCTGTGCCTCACCAGGTTGTTTTCTCTCTAAAATGAATGCGAGAAGACTGGCGATGCACCTTCATCGGATGAGTGTGCAGGACATTGTACAGAGGTGCCTGTTAGCTGAGGGACATGTGGAGGTGAGTCTTGCATATAAGGAACAAGCAACCATGGCTGCGTAGCTAATGACTGGGGCCTGGCAATCCTCAGAACTGATTTTGGAAGAAGCCTGTTTCCCATCCATGAAGTGGCCTTCTTCGAGATGTTTTGTGTGGGGACAATGTCCTTCTCCTTGTTCCGGTCTTTCTCCTCCTTGACTGGCTCCTGGTTCTCCTCTTCCTCTTCCTTGACAGCACTGGCTACTAAGATATTTGCTTGGAAGAGGATTGGGTTCTCTCTTTGGATTGCCCGCCATCATCCACTTGTAAATGGTGCAACATCTTCATCTCATGCAATGTCCCCCACTACCTGCAAGAAGAAGATTTAAAAAGTTGAAGTACATCAAATACAATTTTGTCTCTAAGGTTGTACACAGTTCTTTAATAGACATTGTCCTGAAGAAAATATTAGTTGGTACGTACCATATGAATATAAAGAAACATATTAAGGATTGATCAATGCAAGGAATTACTATACCTTGCAAATGTCAATTCACCGGCTTCAGCCACATATGTTTAATTTGTGGATCACCCCCATGATGTCAGCTGCTGATCCAGTGACCTTCTTGTTGGTGTTACAAAGGTATCTCCTAATCCAATAGCTACAGATAGAAAAATTATGCAAAGTGAACATTAACAATCTATAAAGGTGATCTTGACCATAACTGTTGACACATTACAGAAAAATACATGAAAGGGATACAATCAACACCATTAAAAAAATTCTATGAAGAAATATGCAAGTAAGACATGAGACGCAGAATAGAGGTTCCTAGACGTACTCTACCGATGGATAGTAGAGGGTCTAATTACTGCTGCTATAATGACCCCTGATGTCATCAGTGTTGATGTTTGCAAGAGGGACACTAGGGGCTGTTGTATGACAGAAGCTGACAGAGAGAGAAAGATATACATAAGTAAGTAAGCTGTCTTAAATCATATATCAAGATGATCTTCCGAATTTCTAAATACAAAGGGCCTCATTTATGAGGCCCCTTGCGCTGCCAGAATGTCACTTTTTGAGACGTTCCGTGGCGCAGGAGCCTGCTCCATATTTACGTGGCAGCACTAAGCCACTTTTTTTGGCTTAATGCTGCCTTGTAAATATGGCTCCCTTTAACACAGTTTTCTGCATTGAAGGTGCGTGCAATAGGTGTTGCTGGGGGCGTTCCCAGCAAATCAATGGCTTTTTGACACTGCCCCAGATTTACGAGAAATCGTAAATCTGGGCCAGCGACAAAAACATATGCCTCCCCAGGGAAGGCGTAAGGGAGGCACAACGAGGAGAAATATTTTTATTTCTCCTCCTTTTTCCTTTTTCTATGTGTGCTGCATTATGCAGCCCACATAGAAAGAGGAAAAAGCCTCTTCTGATTGTTTCTGTCAGGACTGTTTCCCTTCCTGCACAGAAATAATCATCCCTGCAACGCAGGCACCCGCGCACCATGGTGCAAAGGTGCCTGCGTTGATGCACGGCAGCCCATTGTGCGCCGGCGCAGGGGAAAAGGACAGGAATGCACCGTATCTGATAGATACGGTGCATTTCTGCCCTTTTCTTTTACCGTAGGGCAGCGCAGCAGTAAGGCCTGCGGCGCTGCCCTACGGTAAAACCTCATAAATGAGTCTCTTAATTTGAGATACACAAAGATTAATTTCCTGCAAGTTAAGACAAGGCCTAACATATGTCGTGAAGTGATTCCCTTATAATGGGAAGTCAAAAGGCAATTTTATCAGACAATATATGACTTATTCAACAATGGCATTACATATTGACCAGGGTGCAAAAATGTATGTGTGACAATACGGATATATCTACTCTGTCAGTAACAGTAAAGAGGTTGGACCCAAAGCCAAAAGAGCAGACATTTAACTTACCAGTCTCTACCATCCATATGCTGTGTGGTGCCAGTCCGAGTTTTGGTGCAATGCTAGGAGCAGAAGTAGATGTTATGGCAGATGGTGGATGGGAAAACAATAAAGGGTCCAAAAAGTGAAAAAGAAAGTGTATATGTATATAATAGTTTAACTATATAAATGTTAAGGTCCGACTATAAGGTTTGACTACAATTATAAATCATTAAAAATATGTTGTAAAATACAGTGTTAAGGTTTAACAAACGAAGGGTTAGAAATTCCCTATAGTGTGGTAGTGAGATGTTAGCATAAGAACTCCTCTGTGTGTGTAATTGAGTTGTGTTCCGATACCTTCCCTGTGCGTTGCCCTGCTACACTTGCAATGACTCCTGCCAAGGCAACCAATCTATTCTAAAGAGTGGCTGTATAAAAAGAGTACAATAAAAAAAAACACAAACAAATCATCTAGGTATTTATAGTGTATGTGTCAGAGGGCATGATGAGGAGTATATATCCGATGTGTGCCTAACAATATAGCTCTAGGAAGGACAGATATTAGAGTGATTGTAGGTTAGAGTAAGTGAAAGAGAGAGAGAGGGGTTCAGAATCTTACCTAGCACTACATTAGTATCGGAAGGAGGCAGTCCTTACAGCAGGTAGCATTGTAGAGATTATAGCGTTCTTGAGGGGGATGCGACAGATGGGGTCCAGGTGCCCCTCCAGGAAGAGCTTTTGCCAGTTGAATCCTGGAGTACTCGTCCTTCACTCGCCTCCTCTCATCTTGCCACTTTTTTTAATATCCCCTGCAGTGCATGCCTCCACCCTAAAGCACTGACACAGTCTGCCACCTCCTGTCATAAGGCTATCTTCTTTGGCCACTGACTGTGAGTGGAGGCATCACATGTAGTTGATTGTAGTGTTCTACCACACATTTAACTACAAGGGCTGTCTCCTCCAAAGTGAAAATTCTCTTCCTGTTCAGAAGTGGAGTCTACATCCTTCAGTAAGAATGTGGTGGCTGCAGGATCTGAAAGGCAAAGAGGAAAACAGTAGATGTGTGGGCAGTATTTATGTTGTTGAATAGGATTAGGTGTCAGGTTTGTATGATTTGGTTCATGTGTATGCAATTCTCCTGTTACCTTCCATGTGGGAGTTTCTGCCCCAGTTGCGGAGGTTTCCAACAAGTGTGCGGAATATAAAATATGGTTGTAAAGTTGCTAGTAGTAAATTCATTGTCATATACTAAATGTTTGCAAATTCCACTCACTACACTGAGAGGGTAGAAATATGTAAGCCTACACTTCACACTCAGAAATGGTGAATAGCCAAAAGTATCAAAGTTGCTACAAAGTGTGAGATTACATTTGCAAGAGAGGAAATCTATGCATGTAAGTTTACCTTCGTGAATAGGGTCTGAAGTAGTTGCAAAAAAGACCTACGACATCTAGGTACAGCTTGACTGTGGTTTACCTCTTAGCTTCAGCCTCATCATGACTGTTCACCATCTGTAAATAAAAAGTACCTAGATTGTCCGGGCCTCAGTGTCACACTTGCCAAGTCTTCCTCCCTGATACCTCTGTAATAGGTTGGCTCTCATGCAAGAACATTCCTCCTCCAGTTCTTTGACAACCTTCCACCAGTGCTTCAGTTAAGTCATATTGAATGCTTTTAATTGCTTAAAGCCAAATATCCTTTGGAAATTAAAGTCAAAGTTTTCTATAGATTGCAATATGTCTAAACTATGACTTATTCTTTTGGAGGCTCTAACTACTATTAAATTGTTAGAAGTCCACTTTTTTTCCTTTGAGGCTGTACCAGTACTGAATATCAGTGCCCACAATTGGACTCAAATAAATACCTATTGGCACTGCCATATCTCTGGTTGCCCTCTCAGAATAACAAAACAGGTAAATCAGGAGCATCCTGTCTGACATTTATTCCAACTATTTAATTGAATTTCTTGATATGTTATGTTAGATTTGTAAAGTGTGGCTGATCACCCACATAGGGTCCAGGCACTGAGAAGAGTGAGGCGCAAGGAAGGAGGGCAGAAGGGATCATGCATATCTTTACTGGAAGAAACAGGTCTTGTGCTTTTTTTTGGAAGTGAATGAGGGAGGAGGCAGTTCTGAGGTGGAGCGGGAGGTCGTTCCAGGCTTTGGGTGCAATGTGTGAGAAGGATCGTTCCCCACTTCTGGTCTTCTTGATGCGAGGGATGCATGCAGTAGCCTGGGAGGCTGAACAAAGTTGGTTGAGGTATGCTGGTCTGATATTGTGGAGGGTTGTGTAGAAAGGGTGAGCAGCTTTAAATTGAATCTTTCCTAGACTGGGAACCAGTGGAGTGCATTGAGGTGCGGTGAGATGTGGGTGTTACTTGGTATGTCCAAAATTAGGCTGGTGGCGGCGTTCTGGGTGCTTCGGAGTTGGTGTAGGATGCTGGCTGGGATTCCGGTATAGAGGGTCTTTCCATAGTCGAGGATGCTTGTGATTAGAACCTGGGTGACCGTTCTTCTGGTGTTCATAGGGATTCATTTGCAAATCTTGTGTGGCATTTGCAAGATGTGAAAGCATGATGAGGAGATGGTGTTGATTTGTTTATTCATGGTTATGTTGGTGGCTAGGATGATCCTGGGGTTCTTGGCATGGTCAGTGGGTGAGGGTGGGGGGCCCAGTTTTGAGGGTCAGGTGGCTGGGGGGCCCAGTTTGGAGGGCCACCATGAGGCATCCCAGGGGGAGTGATTATTTCTGAAAATCAGTACTTTGGTTTTGTCCGAGTAGAGCTGGAGGCAGTTGTTGCTCATCCATGATGCAATGTTGCTCATGCAGTTGGCGAAGTTTGTTTTGTTGGCATTGGATTTGTTCATAAGGGAGAGAATAAACTGTGTGTCATCGGCATATGAGACGATGCAGATGCCGTGAGAACTGAAGATGTCTGCGAGGGGTGCAATCTTTACATTGAAAAGCATTGGGCTGAGGGAAAAGCCTTGAGGCACCCCACAAATGAGATTTTTGGGTTCTGAGGAGAAGGGTGGTACTATCACACATTGTGTCCTTCCCATGAGGAAGGAGAATATCCACTGAAGGGCTGGCCCACAGATGTCCAGGAGGTAAAGCCTTCTGACTAGTGTATTGTGGAAGACAGTGTTGAAGGCTACGGAGAGGTCAAAGAGGATGAGGGTGGCTGTTTCTCCTCAGTCGAGGATGTTTCTGATATCATCGGTGGCCATGATGAGGGCTGTTTCAGTGCTATGGTTGAGGCGGAAGCCTGTAGAGATCTGTCAAGGAGTTGGTGCCACTCAAGGTCAACAGAGAGTTGAATGTTGATGGCATTCTCCATGACTTTGGTCAGGAAAGGTAGGAGAGTGATAGGTCTGTAGTTAATGAGGGTGTTGGGATCTGCTGATGGCTTCTTTAGCAGGGCAGTGACTTCTATGTTTTTCCAGTTAGCTGGGAAGTTGGCAGTGGTTAAGGAGGAGTTGATGATAGTGGTGACAACCAAAGAGATGATGGTGCATCCAAGGTTGTAGAAGAAGTGGTGGTAGTTGTGAGAGGTTGGCCTGGTATATGCTGTCCACTAATTAAAGTGGGCACCTTGCACCAGTCCAAATGACCCTTATTGATGATTAGGTTAAAGACAACCTTTATAGAAAGCTATCCTAGTGGTAGCTGTGGAGAGCAGCCTTCAGGCTAAGTCTTGAAGAAATGTAACACAGCTTGTTTTACCAGTATATATCCTCTTGAATGACCAAATGAAAGGAGAACCACACAAGGTATATATAAAATATATATATTTATTACTAAACACTCTCTACTAACCTCACTATGAGATTAGAGAACAAGGCACACAATATTACAGTACTAGAACGACAGTAAATAGCACAATACACAGTGGGCTCCAGGGGGAGACCAAACCATATATTAAGAAAGTGGTATAACAACAATGACTTGACAAGACACAGTGCCTAGAGCACGTAGAATCGCTGGGACCCCAAAGAACCACCCAAGGTAATGACACAGGGGACCCTCGGAGGACGGGTGCAGTGTGGGAACACAGACGCGAGCTCTGTACAACTCTATGGGAAAGTCGCGGTTGGAAATTTAGAGTTTAAGGACACTTCGGAGAGGACTTCAAGCAAACCCAGTTAAACTTAGAAGGTTCTAAGGCCAGCACCCTTGTGAGTACCGAGGTACCCGTGTTACCTAGCCCAGGGAAGCCGGGTGCATAGGGGACAAGTGGTGTCAGAAACCCTTGTCGTTTTCAATGCGGTGATGCGAAGAAGTGCTGCTGCCGTGGAGAAGAAAAGTGTCCGGTGTGACCCAAGCCTGGATCAGAGATGAGAAGAACCTGAAAGCAGAGGGGACAAAGTCTGGGTCACTTCACGTGACCAGGAGCGGAGCAATCGAATGCCCACCGATGTCGGGTGCCTCATGTGCAAAGAGGTGAAGCTTGACTCTGCAGCCACGGGGACCAGGAGATGTCGACGATGACCAGGATCCACAGGCAAGCTGTCCCACAAAGGATGTCGAGAGCTGAGGGGTCAGTTTACGGATTGGAGACCAACAAGCCTTGGCAACTGCAACCCACGTGGTCAGAGTAATGATGCTTCTGTGAGAACCAGCAAGGTCCTGGGGACTCCCCAAGTGATGGAGAGTCAGGGCATGTCTGGAGCAACCAGGGAAGCCCACTGAAAGTTAAAGTTGCCTTCTCAGGGACCCACAGGTCAATGGACCAGGGATCGCAAAGGGACCTCAAGAGGAATCACTCAATACCAGCCCACGGAACACTCGTGGAGTGTAGGCCAGTAATCTTCAGTGGAAATACTGCTCGGGGCTTGGACTACAAGTAGCCCAAAGCACAGCCTGAGGGATTGCCTAGAAGCATATGCTGCTGCAAATGTGCACGGTGTCCAGGGGTTCAGGTTGCACGGTCCCCACAAGGGCTGCGGGTCTCAGGTTTGCTGAGAGCACTAGTCCGCCTCAGGGAAGCTTGAAAACCCACCTCATGTGTTGCAAAATCTTCGGAGTCCATCGGGAGCTGCGTAGATGCAAACTGGTCAGATGCGTTGAGGTGCCTGCCTTGCAGGGGAGTAACTCCTTTACTCCAAGGGAGATTCTTCAAAGCAAAGCGTAGATCGTCGAAGGTTACTTGGTTTCTGTAGCAGAGTTTAGTCCAGGTAAAATCTAAAGTCCTGTAGTCAGGGTTCCTACTTTATACCCAAGGAAGGGGTGGGACAAACTCTGGGGACCCACCTATGGGAGGGTCAGGACAGAGGGTTGGCTACACCCATGACCTTTGTCCAGTTTTGCACCAGAGCAGGGGCTGAGTGCCCCTGCAACCGGTTTGAGCTGGACTATGCACAGGGACACCAAATGTGCCCCCAGTGCAGACATCAAAGCACTCTTGGAGTGCACCCACCCAGCCCCAATACACTAAAGCCTGTCTGGGAGGTGGTCACACCTCCCTGTGACAGGAAACCTATTGTCCAGCCTCCCCTGCCGGAGTTTCGTCCAGCAGCAGGAGGGCAGACTCGTGTCTGTGGCTGGCAGCATCCATTTTGTGATGCCAGGGCTCTGTGAAGATGGTACCGGGTGAACCGGTGCTGTCATATTTCTCCCTCTAGGAGGAAGGAATCATACCTCCCACACCAGTTACTGGTGTGGAGGTATGATTCCAAGGTGTTTGACACCAAACACAACATAATTCCTTGCAGCCATTTTAAAGTTAGCATTTACCGCGAGGTTATAATGCACTTAAGAGTATATGGTTGGCTGCATCACAGACAACCTCGGAATAGTGGTTCCGAAGGCTGCAGAGGGGCTCTGCTCATGCATGGGCACCCTCTCACATAAAACCCAGCACCCTGCCTTCAGGATTGATAAGGCCTGCCATAGGGGTGACTGATAGGCTTATATGTGCAGTGATCAGGATAGATATAGTGAACCTATATCTAAGTAAGGGGTGCATGCACAACCTTACACAGGCAGCAGTAGCAGACCTGTTGTGTCGTTTTGAATGGCCTCTCAGGGGTGGCATAATACATGCTGCAGCCCCTGGGAGGCCTCTGGGGTACCTATGCCCTGGGTACATAGTATACCATATACTAGGGACTTATAAGGGTACCCCAGAATCCAATCTGGAGTGTACCTAAAGTACATGCAATCAATTTAGAGGAGAAAGCAAATAGACTGGGGTCCTGAATAGCAGGATCCCAGTCCGACTAAGTCGAAAACAGTGAAACATCAGCAAAAAGTGGGGGTAACTATAAGAAGCAGATCCTACTCTCCTACAGTAGTTGAGTGTTCAGAGGGGCTCCTGAGAGGATGGTTTTCATCAAAGTCTTCATCCGAGTCAGGTGTCTTGGTACAAGAGGGGTTTTCGATTGTTGATCTTCTGTGCGGTGGTGGTGGAGTCCGGCTGGTCGAGGAGGTACGGGTAGTGGGCTGAGGGTCAAATTTGTTGTGGACCATGGCGATCTTCTGGTCGAAAAAATTAATGAGGACATTACAGAGAGAGTTTGGGAAGAGGTGATGTCACTGTTGGCTGCTGCGAGGTTCGAGGACTACTTGACGATAGTGAAGAGTTCTTTGCAGTTATTGGCTTTAGCTTTGAGTCTGAGGGCTAGGGCTCTTATCTTTCCATCTCTTAGGGCCAGATTACGATCTCGTTAGGAAGGCCTCCTGACAGGTACCGGAACGTGCGAATCCGATTCAGCGCCTATGTTTCTGACCGAGTCGTCACCCGCTCCGAACGACCAAGTACGATGCGAAGATCTCGTCCGCGTTGACCGAATCGTTTCTGGAACCCAATCCTGTTTGACCGACACGTTCGCAGACGAATCGTGCCGCGCAATGGAGCCGGATTCCAACCGAGCGAGTACAATGCACGATTCAGTCAGGTGTATTGCCTCGGTCTCAGCGAGACGAAACGGCTGTCGGAATCAGACTTTGGGGGGGCCATAGCAGGCACCCCTTTACCCTGAGCCCTTCGAATCGGTCACGGGGGTGCCCTTGGGTCCCCCGATCCATTCATGCACATTGTGGCGGGCAACATGGGGTGCCCACCACACGGTGTATGCTTTTCCCCACCCACTCCTTTTTGCTATGGGAGCCTGTGTACGCGTCGGTGCAGGGGCTCCCATAGAGTTCAATGGGAGTCCGAGCGAACCGAGTCCATCAGCATACGGCTGCATCATACTCGCACAGCGCAGTTCACTTGGAAAGCCCTCTGGATCAGAGTCCTGCGGAGGGCTTTTCTAGCGAGAACGTAATCTGGCCCTTAGTTGTTTGTGATGGAGGTTGAGGGCAGCTTTGTACGTGATTCTTGTGATAGTGTTTTTGTTACGTCTCCAATTTCTTTCAAGTTGTTTGCAGCACTGTTTGGAGTTCCTGAGCTTGTTCGTGTACCAGTGGGGACATTTGTTGGTGTTATTTTTGGTGTTCTTATGGGGGGGGGGAGGTGCGATGTGGTTGGCGGAGTCGTTGATCTAGTCATTGAAGGTTTTTGTGCCACTATCGGGATTCCCAATGTGGCAGGGGGGTGTTCCTGTAGAGTCTTGGTCCAAACTTCTTCGTATGCTCTTCCCCAGTTTCATGAGGGTGCACTGTTTTTTTTAGGGGAGATTTGCTGGGCGGTATCCTGAAGTAGTGGTGTGTCCATGTGAGCAGTGTTGTGTGGATGGTGGTAATTCTGTTGTCGGAGGAGAAGATTGGGTCGAGGGTGTGGCTGACTGTGTGGGTAGGTCCACGTACTAGCTGTGTGAGTACCAGGTTGCTGAGGCTTTTGAGGAGGGCCGTGGTGTTGGGTTCTGTGTTGTCTTCAAGGTGCGGGTTGAGGTCTCTGAGGAGGATGTACTTGGTAGATCTGATGGAGAGCTGAGCGATGAAGTCACCAATGTGGTAGCGGAATTCCATTCAGCAGCTGGGTGTACGGTATGCGAGGGTTCCCTTAAGGGTACTGTTGTTGTCTGTTCATATTTTGAAGTGTAAGTGTTCCATGAGGTTGGTGTCTGTGGTGGTGGTGCAGTCAATTGTGTTTTATGGATTATCATGAGTCCTCCACCTGGTTTGTGGGTACGGTCTTGGTGTATGATTTTGTAGGCTGGCGGGATGACTGCAGGGATGTCCGGGTTGGATGCTGGGTTAAGCCAAGTTTCGGTCAGGTAGGGAAGGTCGGGTGCATTGCTGATTAGGAAGTCCCTAGTTTCTGTGTGAGCGGACATTAAGGAGCTTAGCGGACAGATGGTTTGGGGTGGTGATGGTGTTGGGTGTCAGTTGTATGGTGGGGAGTGCTGGGTGGTGGTTGTGTCAGCGTGTGAAGTGTCGCAGCTGAAGTTGCAGTGG
Source organism: Calotriton arnoldi (assembly GCA_963921515.1). Lineage (NCBI taxonomy): Eukaryota > Metazoa > Chordata > Amphibia > Caudata > Salamandridae > Calotriton > Calotriton arnoldi. The sequence continues at coordinate 72,663 of CAWUFW010020812.1, forward strand.
GCACACGCAAAAGGTCATGCCGTGTTGTGGGAGGAAGCACGGTAGCAGTGAGAAAGTTGGTGTGTGTGTTGAGGTTGTGGAGGAAACAGCGGAGTAGAGGTGGCATTTGTTGGCTCTGGGTTTGGTGGTGGCAGCTGATAGTGGTCCTGCATCGAGTGGTTCCTGGTGCTGGGCGCAGTCCAGGCTTGGATGGACGTAGACATGCTGTGCACACCCGTTGCAAATTCTCACAGCCTGCATTAAATAGGTTCTGGGGTGGGTGGGGGTACAGAAGAGCTGAAAACCTGGTGGGAGAGCGAGAAACCTGGCAGCGGCAGAGAGAACTGGGCATCAATGAGCTGCCAAGAGCAAAACAGGCTGAGGGAAGCTGGTGCGGGCAGCAGGAGCAATAGCTAGCAGCCAGGAGCTGAGGTGCCTTCTCTTGGTATGATAGGAGCATTTTGCAATAGTACGTTTACAAATTAGTTTGAAGGACTCAGAGCTGAGCACTTTGCCAGAGAAGATATATAAATTAAATTGAACAACTCAGAGCTTTCAGAGTTCACTGATATTGCAGAGAACAGCTAAGGGATAGAACATTGTTTCAGTAAACATAAACCCAGAACAGCAGAATCAGCAGTTTTAGGGAAATGTGCTCCTTATCTCTGGATGGATGTGGAAAAAACTGGAGAAAAAGGGGAAAGAGGTATTTATAAAGCCAAACTGTGAAAAACATACCTGTTTTGTCATGTTTTTTAGAAGAGACTCTTTTTTAGAGATATGCACAAGTTGTCAGTCTCCAGAATGAGGAATCAAAGCGATGACAAAAACAGACAATGCGGTAATTGTGCACTTTTAGCTTACTTCTAGTTGACAAAGCGCTAGTTTTGTGAGCAGATCACTAAGGATGACAAAGATGTGGTTGTATACTTTGCAAAATGTAATGGTATGACCCAGAAATAGGACCCATACCATTTGAACAGCTATTTCTACCAATATCAACAGTGTATGTTTGTCATGTACTGTTTGCCCATTTATGAAAAGGAAACATTCAATTCTAATGCTATCTTACACAGCCACTTTAGGAACCACAAGCTTCATCCAAAGATTGATGATCGGCAGGGAAAACTCATATTGTCCAATTTAAATTAATATTGAGTGAATGCTTCTATATAATGTTGCATATGCCACACAACTAGCCTTGTGGGTCCCATTCTATAGAACTTACTGAGAGAAGACCAGGAAGAGGAAAAGTATGCAATAGACTCTCTGATTGAAAAAAACGAACATCCACTCATAACCAAACACACCTCTGACTCAACATTCTTTCCATGATTCTCTGCAAGGTTCCAAAATGCAGACCAATAGCTTTGGTGTAAAGGTATATTCCGCACCAGGCCTAATCACCATAAATGGTGGTTGATTTTCAGATAGCTGACTAGTTTTACAATAAATGTTACTATCAAATGCATACTATGCATCTATTGCCATATTGATTTGATCAAAAGTATCATGGGGATCCTATGGCTGTAGTGCTCTCATGCATTGATAGTTGAAAATTCTCTCTTAAAAAGACTGTGAACAATTCCTCACATCTTTGAGGAAAGTTATGCATTCGACAACCACACTAATTGAGTCCCAAAGAAACTTTGGCAAACATCACCCCAATTCTAATTGTACTCTACTGGCTCCCACTACAAATATGCACATTTTAACTGACTGCTTCTTGGTAGACTTCCCAGCACTGGATCCTTTCATGTTGCTGTGACAAGAGATTGGAAAGTTGGTAGTAGATAGGCAGATGCATGGAGGAAGTGTGTGTGTGTTTGTATGTGTGTATGCTTATCTGTGTGTATGTGTCTCTGTTTTTCTTTGTGTGTCCAATGCTGACCATTTCCCCTCTGTTCAGTTCACTTTTAATCAAGCTGGGCTTGAACAGGTGGCAGTGTTGGTGAGGAAAAGTCCAGGCCAGTAGACATGAAGAATAAATGCTGATCTATGCTCCGAATATTCTCAGATTCTTTAAATCACCAGACACTGGTAGGCTCCTCAGAGGGCTCTAGTAAAATGTAGCTTGAGGGAGGACTTGGGCAAAAGAAATGTTATTGTAGATGTAGCGAAATCCTTCTTTAGCTCTGTTTCCCCTTTTTCACTCTGGAAAACAGGTGTTTTTCCCCTCTGCAGTAGTTAGTAGCCTACCCCGTCCCATATGCTCAGTTTAAAAGGATAACCATGTTATTCTTAATTGCCAAACTTGTACCTCATGTAAATCAAGTCAATTTGCAAGGTTCCTGGGAAGTTCTGCTGAGAACTGATGTGAGAAGACAGAGGGAAAATATGTGCCCCATCTACATCTAAAACGTAACATATGCATTGAAAGTGATTCATGATAATGATAAATGCAGGTTGCACTATCCAGTATCCATTCAAAAAAAAAAAAAAAAACAGTGTTACAACCTTGATCTGATGCTTTTTCATCCAAATCTTCAGCTACAGACAGTATTTTCTTCTGCACCAGGTTAACTTAACTTAAATTTGAAGGAAAATCTATCACTCCATGTAAGCAGATTTTTTGTTGATATATTTTAGAACAAAGGGAATAAGAGCAGCATGTAATTTAGGAGGATGGCACAACATCCCTAAAGATTAGGGATTTATAATTTGTCTCAATTGGATTGGCCTTTTCAGTCCCTCAGAAATGGATCTTAAGTTGGGTTCTCCGGCAGACACATGTCCAGCTCAACTGCTGGCCAGGGTGGCCCCGACCATCAATCCATGTGGTTAATGAGGTTCTTTATACCTCCTAGTTAGCGCGCCATGTACCTTCCATTTGGAAGCACACTAAAATCATTCCGCTATTAAAGAAACCTTCGGCGGACCCTAAAGCACTAGCCAGCCACAGGTCCATATCTTTACTTCCGGCCTTCTCTAAGGTATTGGAAAAATATGTAAACACAGTCATATCGGAGTATATGGGAAAAAATTGCCTTCTGCATACTAGTCAGTCAGGTTTCAGGGCTAATTATAGCACAGAAACAGCATTGCTAGAGGTTACAGATCATATCAATGAGAAGTTGGATCAAGGGGGCAGAGCTATTCTAGTACTATTAGACCTGTCAGCGGCCTTTGACACAGTCCCACACACCAGGCTCCTAGAAAAGATTAAGAAGCTTGGCATCGAGGGCTATGCGTTAAAGTGGCTGACCTCTTTTCTCGGGGACAGAAGTTAGGATGTTTGGACCCCACCCTTTACAGCCACCATTCCCAATTTGAAAGTAGGGGTCCCGCAGGGCTCTGTACTGAGCCCCACACTTTTCAATTTGTATATGTCCCCACTAGCATCATTTGCTGAAGCATGCAGGGCTAAAATAATCTCCTACGCCGATGATACCCAGCTGCTTTTTACCTGTGAAAAAAGGGCAGATTTTGAGGGTGAGAAGATTAGATCATGCCTCACCAGGGTGTTCAATTGGCTGTTGAAGAACCAATTGAAGTGTAAGTTTGAGAAATCGGAGACTATCTTTTTTGGTTCACCACCCCCGGCTGAGTGGAGACTCTGGTGGCCAGGGGATATGTCTCCCCCACCTTCCGCTCAAATCACGGTCAAAGATCTTGGCATCTCTATCGATAGCTCCCTCTCAATGAGATCACAAGTCCAATCAGTAGCTGGTACCTGTTTTGGTCTTTTGCGAATGCTGAAGAAATTCCTACCCCTGCTATCTCTAAATACGAGGAAAGCAGTGGTCCAGGTGCTGGTCACCTCCAGACTTGATTATGCAAATGTTCTGTACCTGGGTGCTCCTGAGTGTCTTCTCAACCGCTTGCAGGTAGTCCAAAATGCAGCGGCTAGATTGGTGCTTATGCTTAATCCCAGGGCACATTTGTCCCCACACCTTAGGGCTCTACACTGGCTTCCTGTGAGAAAGAGGATAAAGTTCAAGGCGCTAGTGCTGTTTTTGAAAGCTTTACAAGGTTTAGGTGCAGGCTATCTCAGGAAGAGGGTGACCCATCACACGCCATCCAGATCACGGAGGACTTCCTCGAAAGGCCTGGCCTCGGTCCTCAGGATATACCGGGCCTGCTCTGGGGGAAAATCATTTAAGTTTCTGGGAGCCCAGGCCTGGAGCCTGCTCCCTATGACTCTCAGATGTATAACCGACCTGGCGGTTTTTAGAAAACAGCTGAAAACCTGGCTCTTCTGCAACTAAAGGGCAGCAGGAAGATAAATGGAGACCTTTTAGCGCCGGGACACTCGCTTGAGTAGCCGTGCGCTCCATAAATGCATTCATTCATTCATCTAAGAACTAAACCTTTACTTCCACAGTTTTTCAAATGAAATAGTAGAAAAATCTCATCAGTATTACAGATTTTATACAATAGTGATTAAGTAAATGTGTGTTTGTGCTGTATACTTTCTCATCATTTCTATGTACAGTTGTAAATGTTGTTATGAAGCTATTTTCTGCTTCTATTGAAGCTGTTTGTAAACAGGTGAATGAAATATATTAGGCCTGAGCTCAGCTGAATACTCCAAAAAGACATACATATCCTTTTCTGTGGCCCCTCACACGTCATATCTTTTTTTTTTGCTCCTTATACAAAACCTGAGGCAGTAGCTGCGAGTAAAAAGGAAAGCCACACAGAGGCAAGGATAGGGAGGGAAGATTATCCTCAGAATAGGTACTTTGGAACATTCCTCTTTCAAAATTGTAGGTCAGAGACACAAGAATGGAGCAACCAAGAGGAGGCCTAAGAAGATGTAGAGATTATCTTAGACAATTTGTGTGCATAGCTGTGTGACCCAGGAGTTGGGTTAAGGGACAGGGAACTACTGTATGTGTAACAGTCTTCTTCCTGCTCCAGTTGGAACATTCCAAACTGATTTATTTTAATTTTTTTATTTTATCATTTTCCTTTTCCCAGTCTGTTGGCGTTTTTTCATGTGACCTTGACCTTCAAGTTTCAAGTTTATTTTTATTTTTGTTACGAAACTCCGAGGTGGTCACATAAAATCTCAAAATACATACATTAAAAAAAAATAAGGTTCCAAAGTTCCAGTTTGTGCACAGATTACAATGGAACAGCCATGGCAATGGATCCCACAATCATAAGAAATATATATAATTCTAAACAATTTCATACTAAACAGTTTCCCAAAGAGCAGCAAGATATTGTACCAAGAAGTACATAAAGTGACTTTCATGCCGTTAATACAAGATGTGTAAAAAATAAATAAAAATTACTTTGAATGCAACACATATACAACAAAAAGATCCAGATATATAATACATAAAAAGGCAAGATTCCCCCTTAGGAGTCAATAACAGCCTCAATAAAATACAGGCTAACACATCATTAATATAGCTTTAAAAAACACTTAAAAAAGTTAAAAATTCTGTTACAAAATATTTCACTTGGGGTTACATGAAGCGCCTGCAATACTGCTGGGGCTGAGAGGATAGACATCTGCAAACATATAGGCCTTAGCCAATTCCGCCAACATAATAAAAGAGCAGGGCAAACAAATAAGACATGGTTAGGATCTTGAAGACCATTTTGGCACAAATTACAAACCGCTGAAGAGCCGTACCATTTTGGCAACAGGGATTTAGTGGGAGCATACGGTGCCTCAAAAGTATCCAAAAGCATCTCACTCCATGTGACAGGTTCCAAAAAATATAGGCCTGTGCTTTATTTATTAAACAAGAATCAATAGCCGGATGCTTGCCCCTTTTTTGTATACATACCTCCCTATCCTGGCGAAAGCTCAAAGACCATGTGGCTTGTTTTAGACTAACTTTTATAATTGCTGCAATGTCAGAGTGAAGCTCAAAGTGGGATCTTATTCAAGCAAATCTGCTACAGCTACAAAATTTCTATAAATTAATGAGTTTTCTTTTGGGCCATTTAAAATTTATTTTCTTATACAAAACCTTAATGAACCATAATCACTGTTTGCTAGGCACATGGCCCAGCGCACAACCCCTGAGAGTCCCAGTACAAAAGCACTTCTCAACCCAAATTCTGACCTTAAAGCTGCGACCGAGAGAGCTGGATTAACTGAGGCCAAACATCTAAGGACTCAGCCTTCTATTATATTTTTTTTAAAAACATTTCGAGAGATCAATCGATTCTATACCACATAATAAAGAGGCCAGGATATTAATTCGATAGACCTCCAATAAAAGTGCACAGTGCCTTCTCCCAGTGGCCATATACAGGGCACCCAGACATTTAGCCTGAGAGTTGGCTTTCGTCTTATTGTTTTTCATGTGGGCTTTTTCACTTAAATTCCCACACACTATGAAACCCAGGAAATTGTATGATTTCACAATTTCCAATTTTTGATCACTCAAAGACCATACAAAATTTCCATATTTCGGCTTCTTCCTTCCATGGAAACACACAACTTTAGTTTTAGATACGTTAATCTTTAAGTAATGAGCTTCAGCAATATTTTGTAATGCCAGCGACCCGAAAAGTTCTGGGGCAGAGTCCACAGAGTCTGTGACCTTCACAAGCAATGGTAGCACCTGCTGGAGCACCTTGTGGAATCCATATCAGTGTAATCCAGTCAGCGTTACAGTGGAATGTAGACAGCCTTGGAAGTGTGAGTCCTCTGCTGCTACAACACTTATCAATAAAAGGTAATATGTGTTTCAGTGCTTTCAATTGACATCCCTGGCTTTGAGCTCATGACTCCTGCACCACCATGCGCCATCTGGGCTCAATGAACAGTTTTCTGGAGGGTGTTGCCTACTGTCTCCAGCGACCTGAGGCAAGTGTCTGTCTGTGTGTTCTGCAGCATGAAGCAGCATTAAATCGAACATTTGATGCTGTAGAAGTAACTGTATAAAACCCCAATAAAATCTGGGTGTTACCCCACTGCCACCCAGTTTTACCCCATATCTGTTGATTGCATAACTTAGCCTTAACATCATCTCCTATTCTATGGAACCAAATCTGATGAACACAAGTCACCCTGTGGCACTGATGGGGAAGCAGAAGACGAGGGTGCATGCATGTGTGATTGCTTGAAGGAAATTCTAGCTAGGTTGCAACAATAATTGATTCAAGGAACATATGGTATCTCCTCCATATACTACACTATCATTAGCCACCTGAAACCTCCTAGCATAGCCAGCCATGCAAACACTGCCCATAGGAGAAGGCCAAAGAAACTCCATTTAAACTCGAAGTGGTGTCCCAGTTCTCAGTATTTGCAGGCAAGCAATCAGCATCACAAAATATATACGGAAAGCCACAACAGGCTTCTAGTCTCCCAGTCAGGATTCTGTGTTTAGAGATGATATTCTATTAATGGCGAAATGTCATCTAGAAGGACTTTAAAATATTTGTTAAACTCATTCCTGACCATAGTATGCACTTATTGCCTTAGCATAGCTGCTAGCGCCATGTTTTCTTGCTCATGCGAAGAATTCCTAAAAGAAGTGCCTGTATAGGATGTTTAGACCCTCTGTTTCACATATTGGCTCCGAAGGCAAGAAATGAAGATCAGTTTGCTTACCTGGAAAAGTTTACATTCTAATAACTATCGGAATGTTGTCTTCTTCCTTTTATCATGATTTCAGACTCGGACATCTGTGTGATGCCTTTATTTAATAAAGTCATAAACTCTTCATTGAAAGTATTTCTGAAGACTGCTTTAAATATGTTCATAGCCTTTGCATTCTAAATGTAATAGGGTTTGATGGGGGGGGCCCAGGTCGGCCACATATGATAATCACAGATAATGAATTTTTCTTACATTAAGTCAATAAACTCTTTCAGAATTTGATTACCATATAAACATTTTCCTCCTGGTCCTTGTGCATTGGTATCAGGAAGTGTCCATGCTTGGTCGGATATGGGTAGCAGAGCAGCACCAGACTCTACATGACAACCCCTGGTGCCACACAAGTAATGTGGAGAATTCTCCGGGAGGTGTGGTGGAGTGGGTTGGGCTTGGGTGGAACAGAGCCCGGTGCTCGACTCCCTGTCAAGTCAGACCACGCCAGCATGCCTTGAAATGTCTGTATTGTGAAGTGTGACTGTTTGTAGAGATTTGTACTGAACTTGAAATTGTTATCAGGGCAGGTGATGACTGCATAAACCAGTTTTAGATAGGTACTGGGGAGTCTCGGGATATCACAGGAGATAGAGGGGTGTGTGTGTGTGTGTAATCCATTGCATAGTGCAGAAAGCTCTAAAAGGGTGAGGAGGTGGGGGGACAAGGACTGCCTAAAACTCTCAGTAGAGACCCTTCCAGAAAACGTTACCTTTGACACTGAGCACTTGACTAACCTTAAGAAGTGATTGACAGATCTTGAGTATAAACCCAGCCAGGAACAGTGGGGGGCCTTTCTAAACTGGTACGAAGAAGCCATGAATCATAAGTAGAAATCTTAATTGTGGGGAGTTAAAGGCAACTGGGAACCGGATTTAAGTTTGGAAGATGTTTTACACCATCCCAATCGTAACAGATACCCATCCGCCTTATTACAAGTGCATTGTATCATATGGCACTTGTAATAAGGCAGATAAGTTATCAGTCATATTTGTATTGGAGTAACCAGCCCGCTAAACTCTAAACCAGGCCCTGAGATACCAAATTAGTCACTTGCAGGGCAGGTTTAGGCCTTGCAGCCCAAATAAATGTTTTCTCAAATCATTAGTAAGAACTCAGAACAGGTAGAAGAAAAAGAGGATGATATAGTAGATGCTGAGCTTCCCCATATCAGCAAAAGATGCTGGTGTACACCACATGGCATGCCTGGGGACAGCGCATTGCCAGTCAGTGGCCTGGCGTAAGGGTCACAGGCGAATTCAGCATAAGTGAGCATGGTGAGCGCGGAGACTGCAGCAAGTGACAGTGGGGCATATTATCAAGGGCCGGCGATAAATATCGCAAAGCGCGCTTAGCGCTTGCATATTTATCGCCGGCTATCTCTGGAATTTATCGCCCGGTTAGCGCGTTATTAACAACGTGCATCGCCGAGGCGATAAAAATTTCAGAGATAGCGTGGATATCGCCCGTTTTCCATGGGAAAACGGCGATATCCTAGATGATAGGGCCTGTGGTCTTAGCCACAGAATCCACCCCCATGTTAAGTATGCCTTAGTCAGGAATTTAACAGACGTTAAATTCCTGCGTTAAACATACTTAACACGATTAAAATAATCGCTTCCTCGCATGTAAATATCGCGAAGCTGCCTTCGCGATATTTACCCATGTTGTTTCACAGACACGCCTACTTTGCATCTCATTATCGATGCGAAGTCAGGCGTGCTGAAACGAGAGCAAAATCAGCAAAACACGCGATAGCGTGTCTTTGCTGATAAGGCGATATAATTATCGCCGCTTTTCGGCCGAAAACGGCCGCAAAAGCGGCGATAATTGTTTATCGCCGCCTTGTTGATATGCCCCAGTGTAACTAATGTGAGGCTAAGAAGAGCGATGGACACGACACCTCACTTGCCACCACTTGCCACCACCAATGCAATCTTGTACAGTACCCCATGACCCGAAACATTAAATTGGATTAGTCAGGCATGTAGTTTGACCAATATTCAAGATAGTCTATGAATGACTATAGGAGGAAAGGTGAGAGAGCTTGAGAGAGTGCCCTGAAACGATCAACAAATTCCTCTGGCTAGCAAGGTGGACAGTACAACACTGATGATATTTCTGGCATCCAACCATGATACCTTTCTACCGCTGCAAGTGTACCAAGCTCCTGGGCTAGGGACCAAGTAGTTGTTTATGTCCCTGGTACACAAGTGACATTGTGAATATTAAATCCCCTTTCCCTTGCATATGTCATAACACTCAAACCTTCAGTTAAGAATTGCAACCTGTTTTTCAATGAAACTTAGCTGGACTAATGTTGATAATTTGTTAAGCATTATTATGACAACTAAATGGCAACTAAATGAAAAGATGACTGGTTAGTCAACGCCATAGCAAACATCCAGTGATGCAGCTGCTCTTATTGCTAATAGAGATGCATTATTAAATGCAGTCTTGATGTTTGACCTCTGAAAATGGATCTGACTTTTAGAGGCTTTCTTGCACATATTTGCTACTGAAAAATGCTCATCTTACTCAACAAAAAGATTACAGTCATGTAGCTATCTAAAAGTCATCCTCTTTCTTTCTTGTAATCTCAGACTCTGACACCTGCAAACTCTTTGTTTAAGTAATGTGATACTGATAGGAAGACTTTGTACAGAACTCTACAAATGTGTTCCTTGCCTTCGATTGCTAAACTAGCTTCAACATGGTTTGCTTGGTGACTCCTGGTCAGCTGAATCTGTGTTTTACAGATAATTAATACATTTTTCTTTGTTATTAAACCCTTTCAGACTTTGATTGGCATGTGCACAAATGTTCTGTAACACTAATATCAATCAATCAATCAATCAATCAATCAATAATAGCTTTATTTCGGCCAGTTTGACCATAAAAGCACACATAAAATTACTTGTGATTCATATAGATTAAAATCAATCAAGAGACGGAGTGCATACTACTAAAATATAAAGTAAAACATACATAGATATGGCCTAAAAGAGAAGAAGACATAACAATCAGAAGAAACACTAATGACCGTTTTAAAATGTATGTGCAAAATATGCATACAATTTTCTAAACTAATCTTAGTTGTATAGTGCTTTATCTTCTCCAGTAGATTAAACGATTCTCCTACACATCAGGCCAACATGTCAATATATTTATATTATGAATAAATTACACAGTTAAAAAAGTTCTGAAATAGGCAGTAAATGCCTTAAAAATACCTTCATTTAAAAAATAAGTATATAGAGATTTAGTCATCATTTTCTAAAATTGATTTTAAAAAAGCTCTACAGGTGCACCACATAGAAAATAAAAAACCTGCCACCGAATATACTATAGGGAGGCTCGTGTCATATTTCAGTATCCTGAAGGCCTCAGAACAACACCTGGTGCCTAGGTTTCTACAAATCTGGACCAGCCATCGTTTTCTCGCTTTGCAATATCCGGGGAAACAAAAAAACACATGATAATCCGACTCTACAGCACAGTCGCAGGCCGGGCACCCCAGAGTCTGTGTGCCCACCCATTTATTTGTAAAAGAACGGAGAGGCAATACCCCATGTCTAAACTGTAAATAAAGCTTCCTAGCAGCTGCCGGCTTGATATCATTCAGTGCGGGCTCTAAACCATACTGATCCTTGATTTCTAGAAAAGCTGCAGTAAGCTTACCAACTGAGGGATTGCCCTGGAGTTGGGCCAGTTTGCACTCCCAGTAGTAGTCCTTCAGCGCTTTCCTAGACACTGTGGGGCATGCCTCTACCGGGTTGTCCCAAAGGTTGCCCCATCCCATGTTCACTAAAGTGTGTTGGATGTAAGAAAGCCAAGCTAATCTCCTTGCCCCCGGTAAGCTCATCGTCTCTCGTAATTCATCCCTATAATCAACTAGTTCTGGGGTAACCCACAGGCGCCGCCAAAATAAAAGAGGTCTAAGTGTAACTTCTTCCATAATAGGCCTAACCCCCAAATCTAATCGAAGCGGCGACAGTGGGGAGCTGCGTGGGAGGCCAAGAAATTGCCTAAGGAAGGAATTTTCTATCTGCATAAGACTGTCAATGCGACGATGGCCCCACAATTCTGCACCACACAGTGCCCCTCCCCTTGCTTGGACCTTATAAATTTCTATTGCTGGGCCCACCGGTTTGTGGCTAGACTTTCGAAATACCTTTGTTATGCCCCATGCTGTTTGCGCTAATTTCAGGCTCGATTTTTTAATTTGCGCCCCCCAGTCCATTGTATCTGTAATAGTGATGCCGAGATAGTCGAAAGCAGTTACTCTCTCTAGGGGTTTACCATTTAAGGATGGATTTGGTCGGGTACTCTTAGCAGAGTTGAACACCATAAATTTCGTTTTTTGGAGGTTTATCTCAAGCCCTCTTTGTTTACAAAAGGCATCAAATCTATTTAGTACCCTCTGAATCCCCATGGGAGACTTTGATAATAGAAGAGTATCGTCGGCAAACATCATAGCTGGAATTTTACGTGATGCCAGCTTGGGGACATCAAGGTCTTTCTCTTTAAGTAAAAAGTTGGCTAACCCATTTATAAAAAGACTAAAAAGGGTCGGGGCAAGGACACATCCCTGTCGGACGCCTCTGTCTACAGGGATGGGAGCCGTAAGTTTTCCGTCCTTGCCAAATCTTATTTGGGCGTAATTTCCTTCGTGTAGTCGCCTCACGATTTGGCACAAATATACAGGGACCCCCATCTCAAGCAGGACTGCCCACAACTTTTATCTAGGGACCAGGTCAAAAGCAGATTTCAGGTCTACAAATATTAGGTAGAGGCTGCCACCCTCCAGACATACGATCTTCCAGTATATTATTTGTAGCCTGAAAATCTGGTCCAATGTGGACATTTTTTCTCTAAACCCTGCCTGGAGGGGACTAAGTATCTTGTACTCCTCCATCCAACTTTGCAAACGAGCCAACAGCACACGCGCAAAGATTTTCTGGCTTATATCTATTAGGCTTATAGGCCTATAATTTGTGGGTAGCATCGGTGATCCCTTTTTGTAAATGGGAATTATTTCAGCTCCGGCCCAACTGACGGGGATATTCATACCTTGTACAATTGCATTAAATAAAACCCAAAGATAAGGACCCCAGATGATGGGTTCACTACGAAATATATCCCCTGGGGTCTTATCTAAACCTGGTGCTTTGCCTGGGGCTCTTTTACTTAGAGCACCCATTATCTCTTTAAGAGTTATGGTCGGAATATCATGAGTAGCCCTAGGGGTAGGCATGGGTGCATTCTGGTAGTCAACCAGAGGGGACTGACTATTATTTACTGTGACTTCCTCTTTCTCTCCCCTCGAGTAGAGGGACCCAAAGTGGTCCTTCCACACCTCTTCCTCTAGGTTAGGCTCTATTGGCGAATTAGCCACAGAACTGCCTGTGTTTACCACCTTCCAAAAAGTCCTCATATCACGAGAGCCCAAAGAGCATCTCAAAGTTTCCCACTTTTCCATTTCCCACCCTTTTTTTGCCTCACTTACACAAGTCTGGTAGGCCGCTCTGTTGAGTTTGATCAGGGGAAGGTCATTGGCCTTGATAGCTATAATGAGGGCTGTTTTAGCCATTCGGCATTGTCCGTTGTACCAAGGGTGAGGATGTTTCCTAATGGCCCTAGTTTTTTTCATCGGGAAAAGGAAATCGACCATAATTGTCGATAGCCTAGTATCGTTCTCAGCAAGCTCCTGAAAATCAGTTATGGTACCATTAGTTGGGACAGATTTAGCTGAGTGCATGAGGATCGGGATGATGGATTCATACAGGGAACCTAACCGTTCTTGGGACTGGTTTATGTCCGTCCAGGGTACTCTCTTCCTACAATTAGTGAGAGAGAGCCTATCGTCGATTGGAACACCCAGACCTGTAGCACTCCCAGTATTGACTGCTGGTAGCTCTAGAGCAAGGACATTGTGGTCACTGTCATGTCGCATCATGACCTTAAAATCAATTACCCTATGCCAGGATTTTATGTCAATTAGAATATAATCTAATAGAGAGCCTTGCCCATTTCTACTAAAGGTATGCCTGCTAGGTGTATCGGAATTTGTTCTCCCGTTGCATGCCCTTAACAAGTGTTTTAAAACAAGGGAGTTCAGCTGGATCACCAAAGGAGTCCAAACTTTTACTGGTGAACAGATGGTCTCTGGGACAGCCCAATGCTGATCTTCTTCACAAGGGCTGTCCTTGGTCATGCCTTCTAGTGGCTCATACTGGCAATTAAAGTCCCCTCCTATAATCACCATGTAATTATCTGGAATGGTAGCAAGAAAGGACGATAGTTCCTCAAATGTTTTGGACTCTTGGCTGCGACTAACCGGTCTTGAATATACATTAATTAGGGCGATTGTGGTCTTTCGCGGGAAGTGAAGGAGGACACACAGAATGTCGTTTGATGATGTTTCTAGCTGTTTGGCTGTACACCCTAGGTGAACTCCCACCCATGTGCAAAGTCCACCCGAGGGCCTCCCTTTTCCACCTGTTGTTGCGGGTATGCTAAAAGTCACAAAACCTAGTTTTGAGACGTCCCCTCTTGCCCATGTCTCCTGGAACATACAGATCTCATATTGATCGATGAATTGCCCCCATTCGGGGTTATCCAGCTTCGTTTTTACGCCTGCTACGTTCCAGGATAGGACTCGCCACCTAAATGGGTCTGGTCCACTAGTTGAAGCAGCAACTACAGGGGAAGGTGGGGACAGTGTCTCACGGAAACCATGAGCAATCTTCTTGATGGTCCCACTATTCGAGGGAGGGGGCTGGTTGCTAGTTTTAACCATATTGCATCCCTCTTTTCTAACCCCTGAGGAGCCGCTCTTGCTCCCACTGGTCTCCCCTTCCCCTGGAATCGTGCGCTGTCCAACCTCCTTCTCGATTTTAACAGTTCCCGCACAAAGCTCGCCCAACTGTTCTTTGCACCCTGGGCCCTTGATCTCAAGTCAATCAACTCCTTCTAACCCATCAAATCGATTTGCTGTGGGGATGTTAAAAATTAACTGCCCAGACCGATAATGGTCTGAGGTGGCTGTTCGATGGTTTTGTATTTCGGGTCTCCATCCCCACCCGGTTTGCCTTCTATCTGGTTGTGTCCTCTCTGGGGGATAGAAGTAACCCAATGGGAGGGCTCTGATAGAGCCCATCTGCCTCCCATCGTCTCTGTTAAAAATCTCTTGGGCAACTCGTGGGTTTCTAAAGTTTATCACTATACAGTCTCCCTGATTGTCCTTGGGTCTCCAACCCAGCCAACTAACTCTACGTGTTGTTAGGATCTCTCCAGCATCATCATACCGGAATTGTCTATGGTTAACTAACCAAAACATACATTTATTTTTTAATTCCTGGTGTGATTCATTTTGTCCCCCTCCAAGTTCAGGGATACCTGTCAAAACAACTACGTAGGGGGTCGAGGCAGGTGGTAAATTTATAACAGGTAGGGGAGGGTTTTCTTTAAGGGCTTCTGTATACTTGTTATATCCTACTCCCACCCGCTGTCTATTTGATTGCCAATGACTGTGCGTGTGTTGCTGGCGGGATGTTAAGTTGGCTCTAATAGGGCTTGTGATATGTTGTCTCTCTGGGTCTGGGGCGGCAGTGCCAGGAGGGTCGTTCTGTATGGGGGAGTGGTGGCCCTACTGGTATTTATTGGGGCCTGCGCTGTGAGATCGGTCACAGTCCCATCTATCCCCTTTACTGCCCCCCTGTTACTTGTCCGGTCCTCGATCAACGTGGCCATCTTGTCGACCCTTTCTACAAGCAATTTGAGCTCATCCTTAACAGTAGCCCTTACTTGAGTTTGGAGATCCGCCACTAGTTTTGTGACCCTTGCAGGTTGTTCATCAACCGGTTCAATACTACTTGATGGTCCTCCCATCCCAGTGTCCCTGGCAACCAAATTCTCTCCTATCACCTTCTTCCTTCTTACCCCTGTTTTTGGTTGTACTTTGGGTCTCCCTTTTTTTACAGGACATATAGGTGTATCCCCACTGCCTGGTTCGACGTTGGTTATTTCAGTTGTGGGAATTTGGCCCCTAGAGATGTCATTAAGCAGGGTCCCTGAGGCTTGTGAGGTATCCAAGTCAACCACGGGGAGTTCAAGATTTGGAGTTAATGATAGGCGTCTCTCCGTCCGCTCAATTTCTGTTGCCACTACTCCTATTGCCCTCTCTAGCATCCTGTCTATAGAAGTAGGTTGGGCTTTGGTTTTTGGTTTCGGAGGTGCCGGTTGTTTCTTTTCGACACCAATACGTTTGCCCATTTTCCTTTAGATTGACAACTATCCTTGTAGGAGAGAGGAGTTATCAAAACCCTACTAATTCTCGCAAGACACAAGGTACAGGGATGGCTAATACAAAAACACTGAGGGCAAAGTGCGAAAAGCGCCAATGAAAAAAGTGCAAAGTGCAAGATGCAAGGAATGCAAAGTGCATAAGGCGCGAGTGCAATTACGCAGGCCTTAAAGTGCACAGTGCAAAGAAGCGCAAGGGCGGAATGCAAAGTGCAAAGTGCGGAGAATGCAGTGTGGCTGGGAGCGCAAGTGCAGATGCGAAAGGCGCAAAGTGCACAATGCGGAAAATATGAATGCAAAGAATGCAAAATGCAATATGGTTGTACATGAAGTTGGTTGTGCAGCCAAATGTACAATGCCTGAGAAAACACAGTTAGGAAACGTAATAGCGTTAACAATATTCGATGCTACAATGAATGTGTTTCAAATTAGATCTAAAAAGTCTTGGTGTTTTTGTGGATGCACACCAGAGTAGGAAAATAACATAAAACTCCTATCACTATTAGGTAGATGCACTCCTTAAAACCTTTATAAATCCTACACAAGTAAGATAAAAAATAGCAAGATTAAAAAAGTGAATGTGCTGTCACAACTGGTCCGTTAGCTCTCTATAAATAAAATAGCAATATAATACCATGTAACAATTTCCTTTGCGCCTCCCTAAGGGGGAAAGCCCCCTCTTATTAAGCAGTCTGTGGGGTTTTATCAGAAAATAGGGTGGCGGCTAACACTGGACCAATATCTATATACAAAAGCGAAAGGAACGAGAGAGAAAACCGAGTTAGGCCTCACTGCCTAGCTGGCCCAGTGTTTAAGAGGGCTACTCTAGTTCCAGGGCCAACTGTGGTGGTGTTTGGTGAGGGAACCTTTAGAACGTACTACATCTGATTTTCCAGTGAGCACCAAATAAACATAGATTTCAGAATACTATTAAATGCGAAATAAAATGCAGAAAGCAGTACTTGTAGTATCACAAATCATAAGGTGCAAGGTATTGGGACTGTAATAAATAACTCTGAAAAAATATATGTCTAGTCCCAAAAAGTCCAATCACACTATAAAACAAAATGTCAGTGGTGCCCAGTCGATTTTGCCACAGTACGAAAATTTCCACCTATGAGGTTATGGTACAAGAGCATATGCCAGTTGCAAATAGTGGAACAGTCAAAGATAGGGCTTGCAGTACCTCTCAGTCAGCTCCTAGTACAAGGCATAGTCCTGGGTCCTGGCAGTAAGGGGGGTGGCCCTGCCCTGCCTCTTCCTGGCGATGACGGGCAAGGACGGGCCCGCCCTTGGCCCGGGCTTCGCCCGCGCGCGTCCCGCGCTGCGGGAGGCTGACGCCCTTCTTATCGCGCCTCCTGGCGTTCCGATTTGCATCGTCAGCAGGTGTCAACCCACGCCTGCTGGGAGGTGTAGTGCCGAGTGCCTGGCACCGTTCCCCTCACGGCAGGATTCCCGTGCAGGTAAGCCGTTCCCCTCACGGCTGGCAAGGAGAGGAGATGAGAATAAACGGAGCCGTTCCCCTCACGGCAATTGCTGTTGGAAGATTAGCGCAATATCGCAATATCGCAATTGCTACACTTTATTACTGGCTTTTCTTTTCTAGTTGTTCCATGTGCTGCATTTGTTCTGAGCTGTGATGCCAACACTGGGTGTGTAACTGTATTCCAGTCTGCTGGCAATAACTGCCAGAGTGATGGTTCTATGGGTGTTGAGCAGGAGCCATATGAAGGTTTTAATGAGTATCTTGATGGTGTGGAAGCAGGAGGAGGTAACCCTGTTAATTTGGTTGGTCATCAAGAGTTGGTTTCCACCACTATCCCTAAGTTTCAGGCTAGTTTGGCTGGAATGTGTGTTGGTTTGAGTTCAGCTGACCACCAGGCTGAGGTCCACAATGTGGTGTCTTTTCTGAAGAGTGCCGCTTCATCTTGTCTGATTTCAGCTTCAGACAGTTGACCTTCATCCAGCTGGTAACTTCAGACACACAGGTTGTGAACTTGGTCTAGCTGTTGGGAGTGTTGTCTGTGAGAGAGTCTGAGAGGGACAGGATGAGCTGGGTGTCTTCCGCATACGAGATGATGCTGATTCCATTTGTTTGGGTGATGTTGACAAGAGGAACCATGTAGGCGTTGAACAGCTTGGGGCTGAGTGAGGATCCTTGTGGGACTCTGAAGATCAGGTTGGCGGCAACATAGGTGTACGGTGAGAGGATGACCGACTGGATGTGTCAGGTGAGAAAGGAGCTGACCCATTGGTCTGCGTATGTCAGCTCATGGAGGCATTGGATGAGGATGGGGTGGGAAATTCGACTGAGAGGTCAAGCAGGATGCAAGCACAATGAGCTCCTGTGGCGTTTCCTCTGTCCACTATCATGAAAATGTCATCAGCGGTGGTGATGAGAGCAGTTTCGGTGTTGCGGTTGGCCTGAAGTTGTATTGAGAGGGGTGGAGGAGGTAGGTGTTGTTAAGATGGCCCGCCAGTCGATTGTTGATGAGTTTTTCCATCACTTTAGCTGGGTATGGAAGCAAGGAGATCAGTTGGTAGTTTGCTAAAGTCTTCGGGTCTGATGAAGGTTTTTTCAGAAGGCTAAGTTGGGGGTCTATTTCCAGGCATCTGAGAAGGTGGCTGTGGGGAGGAGCCATTGAGTAATGGAATAAGTTTGGTACAGATGAGGTAAAGTCCTTTAGTGAAGATGCAGTGTGGGCAGTGATTCGGTGGAGATCCTGAGTGAATGGAGTGCATTGTCCACGCAGTTTCCATCATGATTATGGTGGGCCAGAAAGTCATTGCAGTGTCTGGGGTGCTTAACTCGTCCTGTTGTAGGGCGTTGTGGGTGGATGGGTCCAGGTGAGCGAAGTTGTTGATTTTGTCGCTGAAGTAGTGGGAGAGTTGGGAACAAAGGTCTTGTGATGAGGTGACTATCATGGTGCTGGTGGGGGGGGGTGAAGTCCTTCACATCTTTGGTGTTGTGTGAGATGTTTTCAATTTCTTCAGTCATTTCTAATTGTTAAATGGATCTGAGTTGCTGATGGTAGAATCAGAGGACTGAATTGTAGGTTCTTTTGCAATTTTCGTTGTGGGTGTGCCTCCATCAGCATTTGAGTTGCTTGCAGTGGAGTTGGGTGAGTATTTTGTGATCCAAGTTTCTTCAGGGATCCTGTTCCTGTTGCATCAGGTGGCTTTGAGGATGCAGTTCACATTGGTGGGGGGTGAGCAGGTTGAAGCAGACGAGGACATGGTCATCCCTCCTCCCAACTGATTTTATGTATAACATGCCTGATGTCTGCTGATCTGCATTGTCCTCACCACAATATCCTTGAATCAGAAACTGTTACCATGACTTATTACGTGGTATACTAGTGGTGCACATATTTCTACTGTCCTGTATTTTTTTTTTTTACTGTTTGCTGCCAATTGTTTACATACTCCTGTACTAACTTGCCTATATTTTCTTGCATGCTACCTCTCACACCTGGTTGTGAATTGGCTGTCTTTTTGTACCCCAACTTATTTGAGTAATAACCTTTGCACAGCTTTCGATCGCTCCATGATGAAAAAGACTCTCCTACTATATCGAGCTGCAGTGTTTTGTTGTTCCCTGCAGAAAATCACAGTCCCTCACAAGGTGTAACACTGCCATTATATACATATCACTATTAATCCCAGTATCCATTCCTGAATTTGTTTGCTTTTGTTTTTCTTTTTCAACCATCTGTGCATGAAACTCTAAGTTAGGCAAAAAAACTGATAACATCAAATTTTATCGGAGTCTTTGCAAGCAAATATTTTTCTATGAAAAGAAAAATGAAACAAATAAAAAAGCTCTCATTTACTAAATTTAGACATTTAGTGTAAGTGCAATGGACATAAAAAGGGTCCCAGTGCCTAACATTTTCCAGAATCAGTGAGAAAATGAAAAACATTTCATAGAAAAAAAGATCAAAATGCTGGGGCCGATTCACAAAGGTTACTTACACTTGTGAGCAATTTACATGTGTACATTTACTTTTACACTTTTGAGTAACTTCACTACTTTTGGATATTTATAAGTGAATAGTTACTCAACATTTACATGTCTCCACCTCCTGAAACAGGGAGTGGAGCCAAATTTATGAGTGTAAGCTAATGCAGCCAAAAGGAGCAGTAGTAAGACCAGCACCACACATGGCCAACTACTAATACAGCAACACTCTCCCATAGAAAATAACCGAGGTAGTCACTTAAAATAGAACCCTCTTTAGGAAATAATCTTAAATTAAAATAATTTATTTTGACTTTTAAAAAATATTTGTAAATTAAATTTGAAAAACGATGTCATTGTATTTAAAAATACATCTCAATTGATTCTATACATAACTATTTGTAATTATTAATGCATAATAAATACAAACATTTTATTTCACAACTTTTTGTAATAAATCTCTAAAATGTAATATTTATTCAATTTTAAACATTTAAATTAATTAAATATGTCATTCAAAATGAATTCAATTGTGCTGTAACAATTTGTATTAATTTTAATTACTATTTAACATGAAAAAGATAGTTTGTACGCTTAATACTTGATTACATGTGATGGGTAGAGTTACTTAAAAGTAATTTAATTATATTTTAACAAAAATGATGTTACATTCATTTTTTAATTAAAAAGGTTATTCAAATATTTTAACATTAAATAAAATGTGTTATCTTTAGATCATTTTTTAACATTAAATAAATGTTTTATCTACTTTTATTTAATGTAACATTATTTGTTATGGGGTAGCAAATAATGTATAAAGATACATTATTTGCTACCCGATAAGGGTATAAAGATGTTTCTCCTTTTAAGTCCTTAGCTTGATTGTTTTCTATGGGAGGATGTTGCAGTACCAGTGCTTGGTCATGTGATGTGTGGGACTCATTTTTGGCTCTGATATCTTTAGAAGTACAGTTTGTAAATAGTAATATGCTTACTCTTTTGAAGCAGGTACACAACTACACCCCAAGCCCCTCTCTAACCTCCTTAACCCTTTCTTACTCCTCCCCAAACCTCACCTATTTTGCAGTTAGTACACCCCATTTTTCAAGCACTATTGAAAAAGATAGGAGAGGCAGAATGGAGATCTACACTTGTAAGTTTGTGAATAGAATTGTTTTGTACTTTAGCACTACTATTGTAGTACTAACAAATGTACTACAAAATGAACTTTGCGAACAGGCTCAGTTTTTATTTAAAATGAATATTTTCCCAACTCTCAGTATTAGTGCATAAGCAGGAAGAATAAATGTGCACTTACTGCTGGCCATTAAGATGTTTAAAATATAAAGAAAATATTTTTGTTAACAATATTTTCAAAGTTCTTGGCCTGTTAGTACATTTTGGAGCACAGATGCAAAACATATACTGAACTTTCTATCAAAAGTTAACTAAAATCAAAATATGTATTGCATTCCCATACTCAATCACCCTGTGTTCTTCACTGATACTCTGCTCTGCACACGTAGGAATAACAAAGGAGAAAATGAAACAAAGTTGTAGTCTACAAGCAATTAACTCACATTTAATTTCTAACCTCGAATCTCAACTTTAGTTGAAGTCATCGAACCTCGAATCATCTGAAAATTTGGGTGATTCAAATTTGTGCAGTTTCGGTCACCCAGAAAGACATAAAGCATTCATTTCACCTACATAGATTATCTGTTGGCAGATTCTTACTTGTCTTTCCATGAGTATTGCCCCCAGTGTCCACAGACATCTTCAATGCCAGCCAGCAAATGGTCTAATACCTACAAGTGAAACCAGAAAGTTGTAAAGCACTGGGAATCGGTTTCACACCTAACAGTTACAAGTCTCATAGTAACAATGTCACAGCTCTGAAAACTACCATTCAGGCATGTACCTCCTCTGTGCATTTTGTCATAGATACAACCAAACTTCCCTCTGAATTTCACACGGTCATTGCTGCATCCAGCCTGCTATTTATATAAACACAGCCAGTGAATAAAAAGTGACTATTACTCTACATTAACAATTTTCCATGTTCTGCTCAGTATTCGGTCTACCAGAAATTTCGATTTTTCACTCAGTATCAAGTGGGACATCAGTCACTCTTTCTTCACAACTTGAGCAAGCATTACAACACCAATAGGTCTGGCTTTAAAATTTGAGTACCTTCTCAGTCAATGATGGGTTTAGGTATTCATTTAGATATCATGCTTGCACTCTGTCACTCATCTTAGCTCTCATGTGTCCATTCATGCAACCACTGACTCATTCTTGCATTCATCCACTTACACAAAAACAATGAATTCACATACAAACTCAACAAAATAAGCAAGGTACATTAAAAGAATAAAAGTAGAAAAGGAACACATGCTGCCACCTAAACAGGCAGGGGTATCCTTGCAATAACAAAACTGAACATAGCAGCGGGTGGATGTCTTGCAATGGCATTGTATGTGGTGTTTTGTAGTTTTGAAGATCCAGCATGCCTGTCACATTTAAAACGAATGTGTTGGCCATTATGGAATTGTAAAACAGCGATACTGTGGGCAATATCATTCCATGATAGCCTCACAGGTGTAAAATGGCATCTGAAAATGAAATGGCCAGTGCTAATACCAAGATATGATTTGTAAGAATGTATTTAATCACCAATAGATACCTATGCACTTGCACAATAGTGTTATATAACACAACAATTACCTACACCAAGGATGCTACTATCTTCCTATCTTGAAGAAAACCCTGCCCTTAATTAATTGAATTGGGGTGAAAACGTCTATATATAACATTGTTGGCTGGACATTTAGGGGCATATTTACTAGAATGGTGTCACAGGGCAGCGCAGCAAGTTACCTTGCTGCGCTAACTTGCGTCACAGGGAAAGGTCAGGAATGCACCATATTTATCTAATACGGTGCATTCCTGTCCTTCCCCCTGCGCTGGTGCCATTTCAGTAGCTTAGTGCCAACGCTGGCTCCCTTGCACCATAGTGCAAGGGTACCTGTATTACAGGCAGGATAGTTTTTGTGCAGGAAGGGGCACCTAACATTAGCAATCCATAAAGGCGTTTTCCTCTTTCTATGTGTGCTGTAGATTGCAGCACACTTAGAAAGAGGAAAAAACGAGGATAAATAAAGATGTTTCTCCTTGTTACGCCTCACCTGGGGAGACGTAAGATTTTGACACATTCCCAGGTTTACAAGTCCTTGTAAATCTGGGAATGCGTCAAAAACCATGGGAGTTGCGTGGGTACACCCACTGCAACAGCCATGGAACGCATCACCACTGCAGAGTAAGGCAACGCAGCAATTTGGCTTCATAAATATGACTTGGAACTTTGCGTTGTGCATGTACCACATTGCGTGGTGCAAGTATGACGCAAGGCCCTTGTAAATATGCACCTTAATGTGTAATCTACAAATCTGTACTAACACTGAGGTCGGTGTTTCAAAATTAAATGTACAAGTGAAATGGAGCACCCACATGTCTCTCCAATATTTTCTAATATTTGTTGAAGAGAATAAATATTGATGAACTCTATTTTAAAACGAATACATGAGTAAATGTAATCCATTCAGGGGTTTATTGCACAGTTAGGCACCCCGCTAGAAATTTACTGCCCTTCCAATACAAATACAGGGGAACCATTGTATACTTTTATCACCTTGTGGGATGCGGCTCACTGCAGATTAAATGAATGGTAAGTAAGTAGGATGTTACCACAGTCGGAGGTTCTGCGGTGTGCTCTAAAACTAAAAAAAAGATGAGCAGGAAATGCATGTGAGGAAAAATGGAAAATTGAAGGATTGGCCCACTGAAATTCACTCATTTTCTGGTGTATGTGCACGAGAAAATGTCATCACTCAGGGCAATGGAGCCAATGTCAAAAGTAATTGACCCATTACCCCATGCTGAATGTTATTATGGATTTAAGCAGAGTGCTTAATCCATTGACTCTATTACATTTGCTATATTGCAGCTAAGTGACAGTATGTTTCTGATCAGATTTCTTTTCTTCTCTTTTTATTTCCAGTATATAATATACATACTATATATATTGTATACATTTTTCATGTTTTATTTCAAGATCCTGGCAGACAAAGTAAGCCTGTCAGATCTTCTGAAGAGATTATAGCAATAATAATTAAGCAAAGGTGATCTGTGAGTTTTCATGGAACAAAATATATATCTGTAGGCTTAACACAGTACAATAACAATCCACCCTTGAAGGCATGTTGGTTTGGGTTTCATTATAAATAAATGAAGCCTATTGCCTTTGTTGTAACTTTTATAAGAACAGATCAAAGTATGGTACCTAGCATTATGTTTTCCAAGAACTCAATCAGGTCTGTAGCCTTTATCAATGACTTGCTATCATAACCAGCAGTAGGAAAATGACAAGTATGTGCAAAGTTACAGTTGTCAAAACATATAAAATTGGTACAAAGAGGGCCTAATAATGATTATCACATTGCAAATCTTCTATACTCACAGATTGTTCCATTGTGTTGCCAAAAACAAAACTCTTGCCTACTATTGTAATCTGTCCATTTAACAAAATACCTGGCTACAGATTTTGACCACATTGGAATAACAATACACCATTAAAAGCCCATTTCTTCAACACATGGAAAATAAGTAAGTCAGGCCATGGATTTCTCATGATGTTTCATATTAAACAGAACAAACCTTTGAAATATTTCATAACGTTTCCCAATGAAGCTTATAAATAGCCTTTGCCAGTGGCTTTACACTACCCAACTGTAGTGCTAAAGGCACTCCCATGTATTGAAACCACGTGATGACCTTTGACTACCATTATTTTAATTGACTTTTGGTGTTTTATTTTATCCTAGCTTGAATGTACGACATCATGTTTCCTGCATGTGCCTTATTTCCTCGAAGATTAATTTTGTGTTTTCTTGTAGCTGCGGATGGGAAGAGCTTTCACAGAGTAGAACAGCCTTGCCAGGAAAAGAACATGTGGGATGTGCATTTGAAAGCACGAGAGAGAGAGAGAGAGAGGTGTGGAATGTACTTCTTGGTCTCGGAGTGCAGTGTTATAAGCAGTGGGGCTCAAGTTTGCATTATGTTGTACAATAGGAGGTGAAGTGTGTGATGCTATAGGCAGTGGTGCACAAATGTGCATTGTGTTGTACATTGGGAAGTATTATGAAGTTCTTACCATTGGCTTTGACATGCCCTCATGCCATCTTGAATTCTGACTAGCTTGAGCTTCGAGCACAGGCAGGCCCCCAGATTTCTCAAGTTGTTTAGGCTACTCATGCTCAAGGATGTTTTGTTTTGGAGATTGTTTACTGTACTGTTGAAGACTTCCGTAAGCTTCCTTTAACTAAGGGCTGGAACATGTGAGAGCACAGAAGGAACGTGGGAATTCTTTTGCCTTTGGAAGGCTTGCATGGAGTGTGGCCAACTCCAGTAAGTTTCCTTGGTGCAGAAGAGGGCCTCTCGGAAACTTCTGGGGTGCTTTGAGATTATAAAGCTGGGGTTTGTTGACTTGAAAACTGGGATTTGTTTGACCTGAATGATGGACGTGTCTTCAGTGTAGCAGCACCCAGTTTGCTGAGTCTCTTGACCCCGGTTATGAATCCCCCAGTCTGGAGTGGGCCAAGATGCAGTGCTTGCAGCCGGTGTGGTGTTTTCTTTGAGTATTGACTTTGTGATGTGTGATAGTGTCTGTGCACATTCAAGTCTTCAGTGGTTGTAATCATCTGATGTATTTAGTGTATATATATCTTTCTGATTTCTTGCAGTGGACGTCCATTATATTATTATCTGCTTGTAATTCATTTGATGTATTTTATTCCATGCACTTAACAGTTGCATTTGCCTACTTATAAGTGTGATATAAACATCTGTTATTCAGCGCCAGGACACCTACGGGTAATCGTGCGCTTTACAAATACACCTGTTATGTTATGTTATATTATTTCTTGCATATATATATATATATATGGCGGTCGCCAGTAGGTAGTTATAGTTAGGACATTGTTTCTATTCAAAAAGCGTTTTTTCTTTTGCCAATATCTTTGGCGCCGTTTGACGAATCTTCGCGAAATTGTCAAAACTAATGGCTCACTCAGGTCAGCTCCTGTCTTGAAAGTTTCGGGGTGATTCGTCAAGCGGGGGCTGAGAATAAAGGGGGGTCCCAAAATGCATTGTCTCCTTGTTAATTTCCATAGGAACTTTAGACACGGCTACAGCCTGAACTGCTGAACGGAATTACACCAAATTTGGCAAAAAGGTAGCTCTTGGTTCAGAATATGACCTTTTATTTAAATGGTGTAAATCCGTTCAGTACTTCCTGAGAAATTCAAAAAATAAAAAATATCGATATCTGAGGGCCGAGGAGGATTCGCAAACCCTCCCGAGCACGAGCTTCATTCTGATTGGCTGCCAACACTCCAAACCAAAATGTGTTGGCAGCCATCTTGTGACTCAGTAGAACCGAGTCACAAGAAAACAGTAAAAAAAAAAAAAGATAAAAAACAAGAAAAGGGGGCAGGGTAGAAACATCCTGACCCCTAGGCCTGCTCAGGGGGTCCCACAGGGACCGCCAGGGCCCCAAAAAGCTTTTTTAAAAATATTTTTGGCTGAATTCGCGCTAGGTGCGCGAATCCGGGCAAAAAAATATTTAAAAAACGAAGCGCGGGCTCCCGCGCATCGTTTCTTTGAGCCCCTGGGTGGGCCAGGTCCCGGGGACAATGAGGAAATCATATGAGGGGGCCCGCGGGGCCCCCACAGTCCTGGAGACCACCACCTCCCTGGGGCTTAGTGTATCATATGCGGGGGGCACGTGGCCCCACTGCAGCCCCGGGGACCGCCACGTCCCCGGGGCTTTTTTTTTAAAAAGCGTGGGGGGACTCCTGCCCCCCCCCACACTCCCCCAGGGACCACCATCTCCCCAGGGCATTTAATTATTTTAGGGCGGGGGGCCTCGCAGGCCCCCCCAAGCCCCGGGGCTTTAAGTTATTTTGGGCACGGGGGCCTTGCAGCCCTGGGGACCACAACCTCCCCGGAGCTACATGATTTAAATGCGGGGGGCCACGTGGCCCCCCGCAGCCCCGGGGACCACCACCTTCCCAGGGCTACTTTCAAAAACAAAGTGAGGGGGGGCTCGAGCCCCCCCACACTGCCCCAGGGACCACCACCTCCCCGGGGCACTGTTGATTAAAATGCAGGGGTCCGCTGCGGACCCCCGGCCCCAGGAACCACCACCTCCCCCAGACTTTAATCAGTTGAGAGGGGGGCCGCGAGTCCCACCTCCTGGAGCCCTAGATGGCCCTGGGGACCGCCACCCCCCAGGGCTGGCTCCTGCAATGTCCCGCGGGGCCCACCCCTGGGACATTGCCGTTTGCTATGGCAGGGCGGGAGCACGGCTCCTGCACTGCCACAGCAAACACTGCTTTGCTTCTTGGAAGCGAGAGCAGGAAACCTGCTCTCGCTTCCAAGAAGCAAAGCAGAATTGCTTTTGGGCAAAGGGAGCTGCATGTCAGCAGCTCCCTTTGCCTAAAAGCAATACCGGCTTCCGCAGGAGGCGGGGAGCCGGCTGGGACCGCAGGGGCATTGGAGCTCCCCCGCGGTCTCCAACGTGAGGGCGGGGGACGGGGTTCCCGGGGCCAATAGTGGGCCAAGGAAGGGGGCCACGCGGCCCCCCTCCCTAAATAAAAAAAGAATAATAAAAAAAAAGAATGAGGCAAAGCCCCGGGGGATGGAGTCGCCGGGGCCAAAAATGGCCTCAGGAGGGAGGCCGCGCAGCCTCCCTCCTTAAAAATAATTTTAAAAAATCAATAAATAAATATGTGGCAATGCCCCTGGGGATGGGGTCCCCGGGACCAAAATTGGCCATGGGAGGGGGGCCGCGCGGACCACTTCCCGTTTAAAAAAATATATATATAATTTAAAAAAAGGGCCCAAAAATATAAAAAGGGAAGAGGGGGCAACACAGCCCCCTTCCAAAAAGCAAATTTAAAAAAAGCTGGCATCTGGCCGGAGGCCCCGCCCCCACCCTGCACCACTGTGCTAACGCGCCTCTTGGTGCGTTCTGGATTGGGGGATTAGGACCCCTTGAATACTAAAGGTCCTTAGGGGCCAACTAGACCACCAGGTACCTCCAGTAATCCCCACACAGTGGGATTGCTGAGAGGTGGTCCGAGGCCACGCCCCTTTTTACACCACTCTGCAAACGCACCTCTTGGCTCACTGCTGGCGGGGTGATGAGGTCCTCTTGTGTCCTGAGGACCTCAGGACTAAAGTGGACTTCATCCCCCGAGCAGCAGTGCGCCAGGAGGCGCGTTTGCAGAGTGGTGTAAAAAGGAGGTGTGGCCTCGGACCACTCTCAGCAATCCAGCTGTGTGGGGCTTACTAGAGATAACAGGAGGTCTAGTTGGCCCCCAGGGACCCTCAGGAGGCAAGGGGACTTCATCTTCCAACCAAGAGCGCGCCAGGAGGCGTGTTTGCAGAGTGGTGGAGGAAGGGGGCGTGGCCTGTGTCCACCTCTCAGCAATCCCACTGTGTGGGGCTTACTGGAGGTAACAGGTAGGCTAGTTGGCCCCTAAGGACCCCCACAAGCGAAGGGGACTTCATCCCCCAACCAAGAGCGTGCCATTAGGCACATTTGCAGAGTGGTGGGCAAAGGGGGCATGAGAACTTAGCAGTCCTGTTGTGTGGGACTTACTGGAGATAATGGGAGGGGTAGTTGGCCCCCAAAGATGTCCTTGGGGGCCGGCTACCCCTACTGTTACCGCCAGTAAGTCCCACACAGTGGGATTGCTAAGAGGTCTTCGGAGGCCACGCCCCCCTTTCTCCACCACTCTGCAAACGCACCTCCTGGCACACTACAGGTTGGGGGATGAAGTCCACTTTACTCCTGAGGGACTTTGGGGGCCAAAAAGCCCTCCTGGTAAGTCCTACGCAGCTGAATTTCTGAACACTGGTCGGAGGCCCAGCCCACTTTCTGCACCACTCTGCAAACGCAACTACTACATTATAATTATAAATTAGCATTTAAAAAACCTTAGAAATTCACTGAAAAAACCATAGGTTTCAGGGATGTTTTAGTTAGTAATTAGCATTTAAAAAACCTTAGAAATTCACTGGAAAAACCACAGGTTTCAGGGACGTTATAGTTAGAAATTATCCTTTAAAAAAACATAGAAATTCACTGAAAAAACCATAGGTTTTAGGGACGTTACAGTTAGAAATTAGCATTTAAAAAACCTTAGAAATTCACTGAAAAAAACATAGGTTTCAGGGACGTAATAGTTAGAAATTAGCATTTAGAAAACCTTGGAAATTCACTGAAAAAACCATAGGTTTCAGGGACGTTATAGTTAGTTGGACATTTCACTCGTACAAAAAACCAGAGAAATCCGGCTGTTATAGTTAGTAGAGCTAACTATAACTCGCGCCCCCGCAATGCACTGCTGATGACGTCACATATTACATCACTCATGACATGCTCAGTGACATCACTGATGACATCACTGATGACATCTCAAATGACATCACTGATGACATCATCCACGTGATCATCTGATGCATCTCCTCACACACTAATAAAACCTTTCATACACCCACTCTAAAATACAGACTACTAATATCAAAACCATAGACACAACAATAGCAGTTAGTACATACCCGCTCAGTGATTCATATGTCTACACACACATCCACCCACTAACCCATACAGTCACTCATACATGCAGGCATTCATCAATACAGCCACTGATATATCCACTCATACACCCATATAAACACTCACACACTGCCACTCACCCAAAGAGTTACTCAAAAACCTAGTCAGTCACCCAAAGAATTAATTACACTGCCTTTACTCACCTATACAGTTATACACACACCACGTCACTTATTCATACAGATACGTACTGTCTTCAACAATTACTGACATAAGCACACACTTATCCATGCAGCCACTGTCACAATCACTCACTGTCACATATACTCACTTATATGCTCCAACACTCACAAATACTGCCTTTCACATATGTAGTTACTTACACATATACCACTAACATATCCATTCACTCATCAACACAGCTATACGTACACTCACTCACCCATACACTCCCTAACACACGCACTCATAAATGCATACACCCAGTGAATTACCCACTCACACATCTATGCACAGAGTCACACACCCCCCACCCACACAGACACTCAGGCACCCATACAGATACTCAGACAACCAATGAATAACCCATATAGACACTCATTTAGCTACTCACCAACCGATTCAGCCGCCTACACACCAACTGACAGACTGATACAGACATTTACACAGTTTACTCACTAACCCATGCATTCAGTAAGACAAGTTTAATCACTCACTTATACAGTCAGTCACGCACCTACTAAATCATCTATCCAAACACTCATACACCTACTCATACTTCAATACACCTTGGCATTTATATATATAAAACATATTTAAACTTTACAGAAACACAAGGTCACTGGATGATGTCATCAGTGATGTCATCAGTGATGTCATTTGAGATGTCATCAGTGATGTCACTGAGCATGTCATGAGTGATGTAATATGTGATGTCATCAGCAGTGCATTGCAGGGGCGCGAGTTATAGTTAGCTCTACTATAACAGCCGAATTTCTCTGGTTTTATACGAGTGAAATGTCCAACTAACTATAACGTCCCTGAAACCTATGGTTTTTTCAGTGAATATATATATATATATATATATATGATGAAAAGTTTGTCATCGATGCCTTTCCTCCTCCTCTCGACGTCGGTGCCAGCAGCGGTAATGACACCCGCTAAAATTATTACACAACGAGATATCCGGGAAATCCTGAATAAATCAAGCGGCACACCACAAGGACAGCACAAGAGTTTATTGTGCATACAACGACGCGTTTCGGCGAAGCCTTTTTCTAGTTGTGTGACCTGCGCCCAATTACCCATAGAAATACGGGTTACAGTGCATGAACATAGAAAAATATTCATTACAATTTCTAACGTGATAGAAAACGAACATTGTTAATTCATAATACTGTGCAATGCAATGCAAATCTTTCTTGATCTGTTTTTAGCACCTTTTGTTGTGAAATTACGATCTTATTGCAGAGATAGCTCTGATTTCCTTAGACGTATACACGATGTTATGTGGGAGGAATCCTACAATATGATAACTCTAGATGTGTGTTCGTTATATACATCCATAGACCAGCAGCAAGGGGTAGATGCATGCATGTATTTTTTCCGGGAACGACACATTTCATTCTTTGACCACACACAGATGCTGAGGAGCATGATGCTGTATTGTTTGAGGGAGAATATCTTTCTCTACAAGAAGACTCTATACCGACAAAAATCTGGTACCGCTATGGGCACCTGTTTCGCCCCCAGCCTGGCCAATCTTTTCCTGGGCTGGTGGGAGGAACAGGTGGTTTGGACTGACATTAATGAGAGGTTCACCGAACACATCCCTATCTGGATCAGGTACATTGATGACCTGTTCCTGATATGGGATGGGCCGGTGGACCTAGCACAGGAATTCATTATGGAGTTGGGTAGGAATAAGCTGAATCTAAAATTTACCCACAAGATTAGTCCCACCTATTGCGAGTTTTTGGATGTAGCAGTTGCCATAGAAAATGGACAGATTGTGACTAGCCTTTTCGAAAAGACACTGCTGGCAATACGTTGCTCCACGCTAACAGTAACCATCCTGTCCCTTTACGCAATAGCATCCCATATGGCGAATTCCTGCGGGCTCGCAGGAATTGTAACACAGAAGAGGCCTTTAAGAAGGAACGACAGGTTATGACCGAGAGGTTCCTTCAGCGTGGATATAAGAACAAGGTTATCACAGCAGCTAGCAATAAAGCCAGCAGTATCACACAAAATGAAGCTCTTTTTTCAATAGAAAAGAGAGGAGCTAGGTATAATAAGAATACAACAGAGGCGCCTAGACTAATTACCATCTATAACACTCAATCCAACAATCTGAAGCAAGCTATGAAACGCCATTGGGGCTTGGTATTAACTGATCCCGTAATAGGATCGTCTGTGGGCACTACACCTTTAGTGACTTATAGAAAATCTAAATCACTAAAGGACCACCTTGTACACAGTTATCAAGATACCTCCAGCCCTCTACTTGGCTAGGAATGCTGAAGGGATTCAGGAAATGCAACTCCTGCAAAGCCTGTAAATTTAGCCACAACAAAGACAGCTATATGTCAGGTAAAGGAACAACCAAGAAAATCACAAAGCTCATTACCTGCACGAGTGACTTTGTTATTTATGCTTTACAGTGCCCATGCGGCCTGAAGTATATTGGGAGCACAAAGTTGCAATTAAAAACGCGGGTTTTGCAGCATATGAGAGCTGTTACTAATGTCGATTTGAGCTATCCGGTGGCCAGACATTTCCAAGCGAAACATCAAAGCAATTGCAATCTCTTGGAGTGTTTTGGTATTGATAGAGTTTTGCCACATCCCAGGGGAGGTGATCGGGAAAAACTTCTAAGAGTGACAGAATCAAAGTATATTATTGAGCTCAATACGAAGTGGCCCAATGGGCTCAATTCAGGAGAAGAGCTAGCAACCCATATTGGATATAGATGAGGGGGTGGTCTTATATCCCTTTCTGACCGTGCACTTATATGATTTGTTCAGCTTTGTCTGATTTTAATCACACTTCACTTTTAATATGGGAGGGATTTTGCAACATTCTTAGTAGGGGATTCAGCCCTAGCAATTTTTGGATATGATATATGGGCATTGGCCTATCATGTCCCCATGGTGGGTACGGTTAGGCTAGATTGAGCATGATAACCTGATTCCTTCAGTATTGAATGTTGTCTCTGTCTCTGCCAGTAGAATTCCTGTTCCAGGTTTGGATTTACCTATTTATTTATTCTTTGTTCACTTAGGTGTATCACATTTACTTAGTACCTGCCCATTGTCTGTTGCATAGTTCAGGAATAATCATGAAAATTTTGTATGCGAAAATTTCTTGTGCGAAAATTGCAGTGCAATTGCAAAACCGTGTTTATTTATGAACATGAACGCATGCTTGGCACTTGCCGAATTGATTGTGACTTTTAGGCCTTGCTCACTCATGAGATGCAATTCCTAGGATTGCATTTCCCATGATGTGGTTGAACTGAATTTGCTCATTGGATGCTATGGGGGCATTTTCATAAATGCATCTGTTAACAGGACATCGGCCACAATGTGATTAATAATGCCCGTATTTGTTCATTTATGCGATGAAATTTAGTGGGGTACAGCACCCGTGATTTGGTTGGATCAATTAGGCTCGAATAGAATGGGGGCTTTGATTTTTTATAATGAAATGTATCTATTAGGAGTACATCAGTCGCAATGTGACGTTCTATTTTTGCCTGTATGATAGAATGTTGTATCAAGGTACATTACCCAGGAATTTGATGCCCCATACGTACCAATCACAAGGATATATATGTCCTTATGTGGGCAATTATGATATGAATTGTGTAGGATGGGCAATGTTCATTTACAGTTTATCTGCCTTCATTTTAAAGAATAGAAGGCAACATCGATAAGAGATGCTGACAGTATAGTCTGTCCTCTATATCTGGTAAACATTGAGAGAGCGAAAAACCTTATATTTATTTATTTCTAACATCGGTAATGGTCAGCATGCCCTGTATGTTTTATTCAATTCTAAATTTAATTGTAGTTTTGCATTGCATTGCACAGTATTATGAATTAACAATGTTCGTTTTCTATCACGTTAGAAATTGTAATGAATATTTTTTCTATGTTCATGCACTGTAACCCGTATTTCTATGGGTAATTGGGCGCAGGTCACACAACTAGAAAAAGGCTTCGCCGAAACGCGTCGTTGTATGCACAATAAACTCTTGTGCTGTCCTTGTGGTGTGCCGCTTGATTTATTCAGGATTTCCCGGATATCTCGTTGTGTAATAATATATATATATATATATACATATTACCTCCATATCAATTTGAATGTTGTTCATTTGACATCTGTGAAAGCCTTTCTGTTAGAGAGTGTTGCACAAAAAAAAAACATGCCTTATTCTGAAAACAGTCTTTTGATGTGTTTCATTTTATGAGAGTGAAATCCCTTTCCTGGGTTTGTTTTTATTGCTTCGTCGTGTTTGTGCCTCCATGTGGGAGGGCGGTATTTTCTATTATTTGGGAGAGTGAAGGAATGCAACAACATAGGTCTACTGAAGTTGACTATGCTCCAATGTACCTTAGCGAGATAGATATATAGATATAGATATGTAGATATAGATATATATATAAATATATGTATATATATATACTAATATATATATATATAAGCAAAACAATACCCTTTCAGCCTTAGAGTGCCGCATAAATTATGCAAAAAAGAAGCAGAGAACTTTGAATAGTTCCCAGGTTTAGGTGGAGAGCAGCTCCAGTATAGAGCACCCTACACCAGCGACACTCTGAATATGCTTGTCTCAAATTTCTGTTTCCCTAGCAAAGCTTTTAAGCTAGAATTAGCACAGGTCCATCCACGCTGAGCTAGAAAGAGACTATGGGCCAGATGTATCAACATTTGATTGTGTGAGTCTATAATAGCGAATTTTACCGATTCGCAATTATAGACTCGCAAAATGCAATGTATGTAGGTTTCGCAAAAAAAATTGCGATTCCTACATATTCCTTAATAGCGAATCGCAAATTGCGATTCGCTATTAAGGAATGCCTTCCCATTCATTCCTATGGGCCTAGAGACCCAGATTCCTTAAAGCAGGCTCGCAATTTTTAACTGCTTCCTGCATTGCATTTAGGGAATCGCAAATTGCGACTCCCTAACTGCATTCGCAATTTAGGTAGTCGCAAAAAATTGTGATTACCCATATTGCGAATGCCAAGAGTTTGCTACATTGCAAAAGGCATTTTTGCGTTTGCAAACGCAAAAAGCCTTGATACATCTTGCCCAAAGTCTTTTGCCATTTCTATAGCAAAGTCTTTAAGCGCAGGGTTAGCACAGTGCCATCCACGCCGAACTGTAAAATGACAAAAGCCTTTTACCACTACAGGCACAGTATTACAGCTTTAGATTGGTAGAAGACTTACCAAGCCACCCTTGAATGAATAAAAGCAACCTCTGACAATTGTTTTGCTACCATTATAGCTCTTCAGAGAGGTTTTGCTTTGTCCAGACACAAAGAAGCACCCATTATAAGTCAAAACAATACCCTTTCAGGCTTAGAGTACCCCCTAAATAATACAAAAAAGAAGCAGAGAGCTCTGGCTAGTGCCCAAGTTTAGGTGGAAAGCAGCTCCCGTTTAGAGCACCTGATAGCACCAGCAACACTCTGAATCTGCTCATCTCAAATGTTTGCTTTTCTAGCAAAGTTTTTAAAGGTGCCATCTACACTGAGCTAGCAAGGGACAATGTATTTTGCTAGAAAAATAGACATTTGAGGTGGGCTACATGGAAATAGAATGTGGGAATATTGGAAAATGTAACTTACATGTTATCGGGACTTGATCATAACTAAACATAGTGTAATATGTGAGCATATTGGCGACTGTCAATGATGGATTAACTGAGCATAAGAGTGTGTTATACTCTGCTTGTCTACGCAAAATTGTCAGTCTTCTGGGGACATAATAAAACTTGCCTCAACGAACAAAGTAGGCATAGTAGGCCTAATTTAACTGTTGATAAAGTATTAACTGTGCTGACTAGAATTTGCTCAAGAAGTACTTACTAAGCATAATGGAAATTATGAATGATGAGGTATTCTGACGTAATCGAAACAGTCAATGATATTTGGGCAAAATGGATACTGTCCATGACATTCTAACAGCCTATGATAGAAAGGTCCCTGATGTACTTATTAGGACTATTTCTAATGTAATCTGCTAGAGTGTCATAATGGATTATTTTGAATACATAATCAGAACTCAACTGTGATGTGCAACCTGGCTTCAATAGAGTGTTCTAGTACGTACTGACTTATTATACAGACTTCCCATAGTGTGCTAAGTGGGTCTAATGTAAATTACAAATGATCTGTTAACCCGGAGTAAAGAACCATATAATTATGAGTAAGTGGAGATATTGCCAACTGTCAAACGTGTGCTAGTGTACCATAATGGTAGCTGGCAATTGTATACTTATTGGGCACATTGGCAACTTTTAAAGACATACTAAGTGGTTACAAGGGAAGGACCCCTAATTTGTAAAACAAGCCTATTGAAAACTGTAAATGATGTAATAATTATCCTGACAATGAGGTAAAGTATGTTGACATTTATTGCAAATAATTTGTAGCAAGTGAGGTCGCACTGTCACCCTTGACATGTGGTAAGTCAGAAACTATGTCGCTAATCTAGAATTCATCACAAATAGTCAGAAGTGGTTTGTCATGATTTAAATTGTTTTATCAAGATATAACCCAGAAATAACATATTATCTATTATTATTAACGAATGAGGGCGCAGGAATGGAGTATATA
Organism: Calotriton arnoldi; assembly: GCA_963921515.1. Lineage (NCBI taxonomy): Eukaryota > Metazoa > Chordata > Amphibia > Caudata > Salamandridae > Calotriton > Calotriton arnoldi. The sequence continues at coordinate 109,027 of CAWUFW010020812.1, forward strand.
CATTGTGATATCAGGCCCCACTCATAAAGATTATTCTGAGAGTAAATGTATCATCCTCATGAAATACTCATGATTTTCCATGCGTATCCCACAAATTACCAAAGATGAAAGCTGTGTGAAACAGGTCCAGTATGACCATCTTGTGGGACAGGAAATGGAAGGAGTACAGGAAAAGACATGAGATGAAAGTTTGGGAGTGGCAATCTGTGTGATGGATGATTGTAAAAGTTTTCCCTCCCTTACCTACGTCACTAGTCCCAGTTCACATGAAAATATTAAAGAGGCGAGAACCAGGTGGTGGAATCCTAAATCCATGATTCAGACAACAACATAATCACTTTTATGAACAATAGTATTTTTATGTACAGTTTTAACAGAGGCAGCTGACTACCTGCATTCAGGAAGACATTAGTCAAAATGGGAGTTTCTTTAAGTGGTACAGACATTAGTAAGGCAATGCAGTTTTGTGGATAAGGGCAACACAATATTGATAACTCATCAAGGTGGTGGTGAGAAGGTATTCAAATGGGGCTAATGTTGACTATAAGATTTAGCCCAATTTATTTTCCCTTCATATGCAGTAAAACATGCAATGACAACTCCAGGGTATAATACGTGGTAACTAAATCATCCAACTTGCACTGTTACTGAGAGTCACTAGTGCGCAAGTAGTTCCAAGTAGTTCCAATGGTATTGTAAATTTGATGATTATGGATATTAGTGATAGTTGAACAGTTCTCCTTTATTCATTGTTTTGTGATGTATATTGTACAAAAGTGGATTATTAATTGGGGAGGATGTTGGTGCACCACATGGTGTAATGCCACAAACATGTTAAGGTAAAAAACAGTTTCATTAATTTAAAACTGGACTCAACCTACTGGTAACTATGCCAAGGAGCACACAGGCTTAAATTAGGAAAAAGTATAAAGTATTTTGCCGTCACAAAACAGTTTCAAAGTCAAAACACAACAAAATAACTTCTACTACTAATTGAGAAAAATAAAGAATAAAATGAGCAAAATAACACCAAGATGACAAAAATTCAAAAAGGGAAACCGCAGATATGAATTAAAAAAAGTAAGTCATAGAGCACCAAGGAAAAATAACATGCCAATCAGTAGTCACTGTTCACAATTAACCGGGACCTAGGCCCAAATTCACGTCAGCCATGGGGGAGCATGTTTGGCTACACCAAGTGCGTTTGTCCTGGTCAGAGATTTTACCCTCTCACTTAGGGGCCAATTATGATGTCGGTCAGAGTTGCCTCCGACTGACATCATCATGGAAACAGAACCGACCGACCTTCGGTCGGCAGTTCCTACAGCAGAATTACAATGCAACCGCACATGGAGCGGTCGCATACTCCCATTTCCCTATGGGAGCTTGTGCTGCGGTCATAAACCGGCAGTAGCAAAGCTCCCACAGAGAAATGGGAGATTGTGTTCATCCCTGCACCGTGTGGTAGGCACCTCACAGTGCCTACCACATGGTGCAGGGATCAACAGCGGCCTCCAACCAGAGGCCGCAAAGATAAGGGGGCTCTGCTAGAGGGCCCCACACTCGCTTCCCGACAGGCTTTCCATGTCAGAAAGCCCGGCATGGAAAGCCTGTGGGAAACCGAGCATCGTAATCCCAATGGCGGAAATGCCGTCCAATGGGATTACAGGCCGGTCTACGGCTGGCCGACGGGCTCCTTGAGCCCGTCAGCATCCAGCCAGAATGACCGGCAAGTTTCAATTCCGACCGCCTAAATGGTAATTAGGAGGTAGGAATTGAAACCGACGATCTCAGTCGGAAGGCCTCTGACCTCAGGTCAGAGGCTTTCTGACCGAGATCATAATAGACCCCCTAGTCTATGAAATGGAAGTCAAAATCCTCCAGTTGGGCAGTGGTGGTTGGTGACCCACAAAAATGGTGGGTTGACATAAATACAATTAAAAAAACATACATACAAATAAACATATAAATATGGAAAAAAAAGTTTTACTTACCTTAGCCTTCTGCACATCCTCGGTGTTTTCCAGTCCCCGGCTAGAGACTCCTCCGACCATTAGGACCCACAACTCCCACAGGTCCTTATCCAATCCAGACACTGCTCTCATGCTGCATGAGTGAAGTGTCTGGATTGGCTGGAGCAGGCTGCCTCAGTGCTCCAAAGAGCATTGAAGGCCTGTGCCTGCTCCCCAACCTAGCTGTCTAAGCCAGATGGTTTGGAGAGTCTGAATTGCCCATGTCGGTTTGGCCGTAGCAAGGTACCTGGCCAAACCGATATGTACAATTCATACTGAAAGGACCACTCGTTACTGCTGCCATTCAGCAGCAATGATGCACTGGCCTCACCCTGCCCTCTCCGTTAGGCAGAAAGACAGAAAAATAAAATGGTAATAAAATCCTTTTATTGCCATTTTATTTGTCCAGCTTTCTGGCAGCAGTGTGAGGGGGCGGCGCTACTCCGTTCCCATGGAGGAACCACAGCTGCCAGCGGGGCATGGTTGTAGGCAGTACTCACCAAAGTCCTCTAAAATCCAGATAGGTGCTGGACGAGTTCCTACTCAAGCTGTTGGTTTAGGCAGAAAAAGCTCAGAGCAGGAGAAATTCAAATTTCATGGCCACCACAGTCCTCATGTTGGGCTGATCCTTTGGGCCCTTTATTAGAGCTCAGAATCATGCAGGGGGCCAAGCCTGGAGCTGTATCGGACAAAGTCCTATTGAAATTGACCAATGTTGCCACAAGGCACCGTTGATTCTCTGGGGGTCTTGGAAGTCTAGAAATTTCCTAAGTCCCAGCTTTTAAGACTTTATGAAGCAGCTCCACTTGGTCACTTTTAAGCCTCCCAGGACTGACATCAGGGACTGCATTTAGATGCCAGGACTCACTCCAGCAGAGGTCACCAGCAGTGTCCAGTCCAGTTCCAGATGCTACTGGTCAGCTGGGCACTGAAAGAAAAAGGCCTCTTGTAGGTTGTTGTGTGCCTGTAGCAGCACAAGAGCCCAGCAATCTGACCCTTGGAGTGTACCTCTTGTCCTGGGTACAAGTGGGAGGAGGTCCATCCCTTAATTTTCCACACAGGTCTCAAACAGCAGGACCAGTCTTCTTCTGTTCTTCCACATGTCCAGAGAGCATTGAGACTGGCTGTGGATGAGGTGCCAGCTTTGTAGGTTTCACTAGCCAATGGGTGGAGGTGAGTCTTGAGCACTTTCTAACCAATGAGAAAAAGTAACCAGAAGCAACCTTCACACTTTTGCAGCCCATCCTGTTTGCCTTACTGCAGACTATCCCACAGTGCACTATTCTGAAGCAAATGCAACATGGCAGAATTTTTCAGCCACTGAGGGGAGCCCGCGGGCCAGCCAGAGCAGTGCCCTCCTCTTCAGCGACAGCAAACTGGTTCCAGGACCAGAACCCTCCCAAAAACCCCGATTGGCAACTAATGCCAAATTGGCTACAGAAAGGGCTACAAAATAAAAGGCTTCTCTTACCCCGGTCTTCCTTTATACTCAGCTATGAATGGGCAGGCCTCTCTCTGGTCCCTTTCAATTCAATGAAGTTCCTGGACCCTCCCTAGCTGTCCTACCTGAACTAATATCTCACATACCTCACATACAGGTCTTCCAATGAAAAAGACTAAGCCATTGTTCCTGTTCTGAGAGCAGTGTCACATCTCTTTAAGAGGAAACACTAGCAGGGCAATCTGCCACCAGGCTAATGTTAATTAGCTGACTGGAGTTTTGGGCAGGTAAAATTTAACTTTTTAAAAGTCACCTTTCCTAAATATTTATCAAAAATCGAACCATTGAATTCGTTTTTTCATGAACATTAAAAGTAGTGTCTACTACAAAGTCACTTTGACCATTGGTTTTTCAGTGAGTTTGTGATTTTTAAAAAAAAATGTAGAGTAAGATATTATTGCCAGCCCTAATAATGTGACTTTAACCTTTGTTTTTTATTGTGAATTTCTGAGTTTTTTGTTTTTGTTTAAATTAACAACATAAAGACATGGCATTTTAAACAAAGCAGACCTACTGGCTTTGTCAAAAGATCAGAACACCAAAATATGAAAGGCTGGCCTATTGGCTTTAGCAGGGGGTTTGCATATGAACCAAACCTATTGGCTTAGTCCAAAAAATCACCAGAGTCATTTATCAATAACCATATTCCAATGTAATTCTTATAAATACACATATAGCAATGCATAATAGTTTTAGTCACAAAAACATTCAAAATAAAGCTTTTGTATTTAAAAAAAAACGTAATTGTGTGTTTGAGTCTTTCTTTAGCCCTCTTCAGGCAACAAATTGCAGCCATACAACCAACCACAAAGTGTCCCCACACTTCAGTATACAGCTCCAGCTTGTAGTGCTTTAAAAATAATGGTAAGCTGTCCTGGGAAAATGCATTCAAATAACCAGGAGATTTACAGTTGTCTTCTTTCTTTGCTTTTCTCCTTGCAGCCCTATACAAAACTTTTGTAAAATGTTGGTCGTACCCCTGCCCTTCCTGGGGCACCACAACAATAAAGTAAATAAACATAAATTCCATGCAGGACATTATGGGGTGCTCCCAGGAGGGAAAAGTGAATACACAAAAAACATTTTATACTTGGATGTCCCGGTCTCACCTGGGACACCTACAGCCTATATATTTTTTTTATTGGCATCACGGGGAGTCCACTCCTGAACTTTCACTGTCTTTTTTTAATAATTGGTTAAATTTTTTTTTAGTAGGTGCTCCGTTCCCTCCCAGGGTTGCCACAACATACATAAGTCTTGGGGGCCAAGGGGGGGAGGCACATGGCCCACACAGCCCCACCGGCTCCCCTGGCAGCATCAATCATAGGTGCCAGTGGGAGCCGGCTGCATTGCTTTGCTCCCGCAGCTTTTGTTTCTGCTCCTGCTGGGTACGAACAAAGCTATGTTCCCTGCACCGGAGAGCGCAAGCAGGGAATTATTTATTGTGTTCCCTGCCCGAATTCTCCCAGTCAGGGAACAAAACAGTGTCCTGGGAGATGGGGTCCCAAGGGCACTGGTTGACTTCGGCCCCAAGGGATAGGGTCCCCAGGCCATTCTATGGCTTGTGAAGGGAGGCCCTATCACCCCCCTCTCCAAATAGCACATCAGGTCCTGGAAGATGGGGTTTGCGGGGCTATGTAATGGCTCAGGGCAGGGGGCACATGCCCTTCTCCCCATTAAAAAAAATAACAGACTCAGGCCCCAGGGTATTGGGTTCTTGGGGCCATTAACTGGCTTGGGGAGGGGGTCACACACCCCTCTATCCTGAAAAAAGTAATAATGTATCGACCCCCCACCGTCTCCCCAGGGCATGGCCTACGCTGAGGGGGACTTACTCAAAACGGTGGTCCTCCATTATTTTTTCCCACAGTACCATTGAGTCATAAAATGCCTGCCATAAAATGCCTGCCAAAGTTGATGTAGGGGAGCCAATCAGATCTTATTTTTCGATCTGCCTGTCCTAAGGTAATAGAGCGGCCTGTTATATCTATACATTTTGAACCATAAAGAGTTAGTCTATTGTCAAATTTGGTGTAATTCGGTTCAGCCATTTTGGTTGTAGCACTGTTCAATTTGGTAATGGAAAATTGCTTGGGAAAAGGCATTTTGGGACCACCCACTTTTTCTCAGCCCTCGTCTGACTGATCACCCCAGGAAGGCACTGAGGTGGATAAACGGTTTGTTTAGGAAAGTTTCATGAAGATTCATGAAGATTCATCAAATAGTTCCAAAGTTATTAGCAAACAAAAAAATTATTTCCTATGGAAACCCGGCCCTTTCTATAAGTACATAGTGGTGACTGCAACATGGATTTAGTAATATATACGTAACTGAAAAAGACAAAAGTTAAAGTAACATTCTAGTTAGGTGAAATGTTCAATAACAATGTAACGTTTTAAAATTTAATCCCACTGAAATTCACCAGTTTTAGTTACAGTTATCTCAAGTAACTATATCTGGTGCCCTAAGGCAACTATAACCCCTGCCATGCACAGTTTTATCATCAATAATTTTCACTGCAAATGTTGCAGTGATATTATAAATTATGTCATAGATGATGTCATGAGTGATGTAATATGTGGGCTAATTAGCAGTGCATTGGCAAGGGTGCAAGTTATAATTATCTCAAGTAACTATAACTCATGTCCTAAGGTAACTATAGCTATAGCTATAACTGTCGAAATTTTATTGATTTTTAGAGTTTAAAACGTTACTTTGTTACTGAACATTCAACCAAAATGTAATGTTAATTTAATCTTTGTTTTTTTCAGTGAACGTCTAGCTTTTTCTTTTTGCATAATGTAATATTTAATTACCATATGAAAATCCATCCCCGGCCGTGCACAGCCTTCAGCCATGTGCAGCAGGGGGTTGGCTGCCAGGGCAGATCCTGCAGCCAACACCTGCATTCAGCCAACCGCTCGCTGCACACGGCCTGCGGCCGCGGTGTGGGGTTGCCTGCCCTGTGGCCAACCCCACACTGTACATGGTCTCCGGACGTGCATGGTGCGGGATTGGCCACAGGGCCTGGACCTGGGGACCTCATCCCCCAGGGCAATATATTTTTTGAAGAGGAGGCGGGCCACGTGATGCCCCTCTCTGAGCCTCATTAGGCCCTGGGGATCCCATTTGCAAGGGCATTATTTTTTTTTAAAGAGGAGGGGGGCCAAATGGTCCTCCTCCCCTAAACTTAATAGGCCCTGAGGACTCCATCCCTGAGGATTTATTTTTTTATTAAAGGGAGCCTTATTAGGTGCTGGGGACCCCAGCAGCCAGGACCACTACTTAAAATAAAAGGGAGGGGGGCCCGCCTGCCTCCTCCCTGAGCCGTTATCGGCCACAAGGACCCCCCCCGGGTTCTGTATTACTTAAAGGTGGGTGTCCTGGTGCTCACCTGGGCCATCCACCATACACTCATTGGGGGTTGTGGGGGAGCCCCAAGGCCTCTGCAGCCCCAGCCTCCCCCGCATACAGGGAGAAGCTACTTATGCTGCTCCCTCTGGTCAGAAGCAATATTTTGATCTGTTTTCATGCGTGCAACAGGACAGGCAGGGAAACAGAGCTAAAGCCTGCTCATTACCGGTGGGAGCATTTTCAAAGCTCTCGCGGACTGGGACCAGACTTTGTGTGTGCTCCCACATGGCGGAAGTTATGAAACTGCTCCCACCAGGCGGGACCAAACACAGGCTCCCCACCTGCTCCAGTGCAGGGAGGGAAACTACTGTGTCCCGGGGCTGGGCTCCCCGGGGCACAACATGTGAGCCTGCCTTGGGAATGTGGTCCTCGATTCATTATTGGGGATAGGATGTGGCCTAACAGGCTTGGGCGGTCAATTTCAAATCTGGGGAACCGGGTTCGAGTCTCGGCAATGACGCTCAACGTCCTGTGGTTCTGGGCAAATCATTTAATCTCACTGTGCCTAACAAAAATGAATGTGTCCTTGTATAACGTAAATTTTGCTCATGTAAGCGCTCTGATACCTGATACATTTTAATCAGTTTAGCGGCCCTGGCGGATGGGGTCCCTAGGGCCTTTAGAGGCTCTGGAAAGGGGGCCTCATGCATCCCACCCCTAAAAAATACTTCAGGCCCTGGGGGATGTGGTGAAACACTCAAAAGGTGATGGGAGGCTGCTTGCAATAAGTCTAATCACTGGCATAGTTTGGGGTAGCACTCCAACCCATCGTTCTTTTCCTCAACATTCCACCTCAGTTAGTACCCAGCCATAAGCAAATCAGTCTTGACCGTGCTCCTCATGGGAACAGTCCAGCCCAAACTGTCAAGCAAGGTCCTCCCTGAACCAGAACACAAGCAATCCAGGACCCGTTTCGCCCTAGTTATGGGCTCATCAGCTGTGCAAAGCTTGGTTCCAGTGACACAGTGAGCATGGGACCCATGTCTGGGCATATCCATGCCACTTAGGGCAGTACATCAAACACACAAGATGGGATGGGAGGCTGCTTGCAATAAGTCTAACCACTGGAAATAGCTCAGGGAGCATTCCAACACATTGTTCTTTTGCTTACCAGACCACCTTTGCAGGGTATGTGGCCCCTGGGGCCGAAAGCGGCTAAGGGAGGAGGGCTGCATGCCCCACTCCCTGAAAAAACATAATTCAGGCCCGGGGAATGGGGTCCCCGATGCCAAAAACAGCCTGGGAGGGGGTCTAGTGCCCCCTCTCACTAAGAAATACTTAGGGCCCCAGGGGATGGGGTCTCCGGGGTCAAAATCAGCCTGGGGAGAGGGGAAACATGTGCCCCCGCCTCAACAAAATTTTAAGCGGTATCAGCCCTGGCCCTCCCACGCAGGTTCAAAAAAGAAGCGCAAAAGACCGCTCTTCTTTTTATTTTTTTATTTTGCCGCAGATAGGTGGCAAATTTTTTTAAAACGAAATCATTTTTTACCTAACCACAAGGCTTAGGGGTCAGGGTATTCCTACCCTGCCCCCTTGTGTCTTTTTTCTTCCTTTTTAGGACTCAGGACTAGTTCTAAGATAGCTGCCACTACTTCATGGTTGCAGTGGTGGCAGTCAATCAGATCTCATTTTGAAATCTGTCGGCTCCACGGATCCTCCGCAGTGTGATAAATACAATGTTTTAAACTTAATTCCGCTAAAACTACTGCACCAAGATTTAGCTTTCTGTCAAATTTGGTGTAAATCCTTTGAGCAGTTTGGACTGTAGTGGTGTCTAAAGTTCCCATAGAAAAATTTATGGGAAAACTTGTTTCGGGCCCCCATTTTTCTCCCCTTGCTTGACGGATCACCCCAAAACTTTCAATGTGCACCTCCTGAAGAGACTACAGATCATGCAGAATTCTGCAGTCAAACCCATCCTTGACCTTCACAAGTGGACCCACATCAACACCCAGCTCACGAAACTCCACTGGCTCCCCATTCAGAAGACATGCCACTTCAAGATGCTGATCCACACATACAAGGCCCTGCTCAACCAAGGACCAGCTTACATCAACCACCGCCTGAACTTCCACTAACCCTCCAGCCACCTGCGATCCACCTCCCTTCACCTCACTCAAACCCCTCGCATACGTCAAAGCTACAGCTGTGGGCGCACCTTCTCCTACCTTGCAGCCAGGTCCTGGAACGACCTCTGTCTTCACCTCCGGACCTCACCCTCTCTACTGGAATACAGGAAAGGACTCAAGACCTGACTGTTAGACTGAGTCTCTGCAGCAGATCCCCAGCACCTGGATACTCTCATAGGTGATTAGCCGCGCTATACAAGTCTTGTTTGATTGATTGGAAGGTTTCTTGGAGATTCGTTAAATGGGGCCAAAGTTATTAGCAACACAAAAAATGCATTTCCTATGGAAACACGATTCAAACTACAACTACCCAGTGGTGACTGCCACTAAGTTATATATAGAGGCAGTCTGTGGACAATATATGATATAACATTGATAAGTCCTCAGTTCAAATTAAATATATATCAGATCCAGTTCAAGGGGTGAAAACAGATTGATTCGCACACCGCTTCTTAACAGTTTAAGCACTATGCACTTTAATTGTTTATAGAAACCCTTAATGAAATTATTATGAATTGACCTCTTTCATGTGAGAAAAATATTGCCATGAAAGTGTATGAAATGTTGAAATGTTGAAATGTTGTGATTTTTGTTTTTTAAAGTGATTTTTTGGTGAAATTTTACGATAATCTTTTATGGAATCTGCGTAATTTAAATGTTTTAAATAGACATTTATTTATGTATGTATATATTTATTGAAACCACACTGTGCACTGTACTTATAAAATTGACAGAACCAACAACAAGGTGGAGGAGTATTTCTTCCCTGTTTACACATAACACTGAACACGTTGCATGCATTTATTGGCTACCATGATGACGTATTGCCTGCTTGAGAAAGGCTGGGGAGCCAGCTGAAACGTGTTATGTGCTGCAACGCTGAAGCTAAATAAATATTGAATATTGCTTTCCTGTGGAGTGTCAGAGTCTGTTCGTAAGAAGGTGAGACAGATGAGCGTTGATAAATGTATATACATATATATATATATACATATATATACATATGTATATATATACACATGTATATACATACTTATATAAATGTATATACACACACATATATATATATGTATATATTTAAATCAGTCATATCATATTTTTGTGTTATGTATTTAGTCAACAATGCAGAGTTCATCCTCAAGCTCAGAAACTAAGAGTGGCCATCTGGAGGTTAATCACCCGCCCACTTGTGATGTCAGATCAGTTGCCTTCATCCATAACTTTGTCTTCAAGAGGCTTAGAATTTTTGGGTAAGAAGTGTTTCTTCATTTTAATCATTGTGTATCTCTCCGCATTTCGAGGAGAGAGACTGGTCCTTCTGACTGTGACAACTGCTTCAGATGCACTTAACACACACTCCAAAGACACACTTGTTGCTGGTCATTCTAGATGCTTTATTGCCAGCCTGCTGAGTCCTGAAAACAGTTTCTTCTTCTTATGCCAATAGGTCAATGGAACTTGCTGCAGGTATACTTCTGCTGGGACATCACTATAGTCTGGGACCCTCTTCTCAATTGTCATTGATGCTGCCGCTTGCTGTCCCTTTGTTGACTGCATCTGTGCCCTTGAATTAAGTACTGCTATCTGAATCTAACCCATTGCAGACATTGGCAGTGAACTTGAAGCTGTTGTTGTTGCAGTTTTAGTAGCCGGTGTTGGTTGTTGCTCCAGTGACTGATATCCAAAAGCACCGCACACTAGCTTTCCTGAGGATCCAAGGACCAGATGTACAAAGCTTTTTTTTTTTTTTGCAAATCGTCTGATTCACAGAATTGTGCCATTTGCAAATGCAAAAGGCATTTTTTAATGTACAAAGACCCAATTTGCAATTTGGTAACCAGTTACCAAATAGCAATTTGGTTTTGTGATTCAATATTAGGAAAGGGAGTGTTTTGGGCGTCCCTTCCTAATACCGAATCGCAGTGGTATGTGTGAACGTTTTGAAACCGAAATGCGGTTGCAAAACGTTCACATTGTACCACCTACTTCAAGTAGGTGGTAATCCATTCACAAATGGGAAGGGGTCCCTACCTTGTGAATGTTTCTTAAAACATTTTTTCCGCACAGGAGGTGGTCCCATGCACCACTGCCTACTCTTAAAAAATGAAAGGAAAACTTTTCATTTTTTCTTTTTGAAACGCATCCCGTTTCGGGCTGTATTTAAAAAAAAAAAGCTTTATTGAAAAGCAGTCACAGACATGGTGGTCTGCTGACCACAGCAGGCCACCATCCATCAGGATCACTTGGCTCATTGTTCTATCCTCCTTGCTGACTTACTGTGTCATGATTTCCAAAAGGAGTAGCATTTTATATCAGGCACTCAATTGTCCCCCATTTTCCCACCTCCATCGTTATGGCTTTGGCAGTTGCATCCCCTCTCCTTTGAATTACATATTCGTTGTTAGGCCTGTCCAGTTCAAACAGGCATTGCAGCATGTAGTGGGATTGAATTCCAACATGTTGGCACCTCCTACATCAGGGCTTTTTCAGGTACTTTATAAGCATACTGAATTCCCTCAAATGCTTCCAGGGTTTGAACGAATGACTAAAATGAGTGCACATTCTTCAACAGGTGACCAGTATGTTATTGACTACTACCTCTTTTTGGGGGGAAGTCTTGCACAATTAGGTTTATGCAATGCACTAAACATGGGACCCTGAAGTACCCCCGATCTGCCATGGCCTTAACAATATTACTGCCATTGTCAGCGGCAACGATCCAATGCTGAGACCTCCGAGTTGAAGTCTTTTGCAGATTTTGGTAGGAAATCCATCCAATAGGTTGACATCTGTATGCAGTTTCTCCATGAGAACATCTCAACTGTTACATGCTGCCAAATGCCCTCAAAAGCATCACCAGCGGTTAGATCAGTAGTTAGCAGTTGCTTCACTCCCTTAGAAGAGATCCAGTTCACAGTGATGCATCTGTGTTCAGTTGCTTTACAACTTGTCCACATGTTCATCATGAGGCGGAGGGTCTGAACCGTGCTGCCCTTCATAGCTTCACCATCCAACTGCAGCTCTTGATGGCACTGGCACAGCAACAGTGGAAACATATGCTGGCTTTGAACCATTTTGGACAAATGGTCTCCAATAATTCAAGAAACCCATCTCCTTCCATACAAAAAGGGAAAGTGTCCAGCATTACTATTTTGGCCAGCTTCCCATTGCGTAAATGGTTTTTGTGGTTTCAGTGGTAGGGTAACTCCTTGGTGAACAGAGCCTCTTCTTCTTTTTCCCTACCACATTGTTCTATTAGTTGAACTTATTCTCTCTCACCACCAGCAGTTATGTTTCTATGGTGCTCTTCCAACATGATTGTGTGTTGATTTTTCAGATAGGCCAGTTGGCCTCCACTCTCCTAATGTCCACCTGGCTTACTACAACAAGCATTTTTTCGCAGCTTGGGCATTCTTTGATGTGTTCCTCATGTGGCCTGAGTGTAAAGAAGTCCAAACTGGGGAGGAGAGCTTTCTTATTATGCCAAAGTCTGAAGAACTTGTTGAGGTGATGCTAGGTGGTTGAGCTGGCATTTTTTTCTAGGGCGGGCTGTGACTGCGGAAGGTGGTGGTGATTGCTGCAGGTTTTGGGGTCTTCTTGAGAAAATGGAAACAGGTGGTGTTGGTAGAACTACATAACTCAGAGCAGGTTCAATAGAAGTGAGCTGTACTTCCTCTGTTCAACTCTCCACAGTAACAATCAGTGGCTTATCAACACCTTCTCACTTCCAAGGCTTTGAGGAACCTTCCTTTTACCTTGTCTTTCATTGAGGGTATTGGTCTGATTCCAATCCCTGTCAAGCTCATCAGAACGAGGGCTTGGAGAGGATGGGGGAGTGGTCTTTCTTTTCCTTGCAAGCGATTGTCAAATTGAGGTGTTGAATGGAAGAACAATAAAGACAACATCCTTCTCTGCAGCAAGCTCGGCTTTCTGCTCTGCTTCCAGTTCTGGAAGAACAGGTGTTGCAAGCTGTGGTTCCTGTTTTTTAACTTTCCTGTGAGGATTTGGTTTGCTACTGGGACAGTTCAATTTCAGACTGCCTTCTTTTCATGACTGCAGTCACTGCAGCGCTGAGAGACATGGGCTTTAGTTTTGGTTGGTGGTGCCATTAATCCAGGGGTGATCCTCCTCCCAGCCTCTTTCTGCCCAGAAGGTACGTTGCATTTCCAGGAAGAATGAGGAAGGCTTGATACCAGTGATGGCACTGGCAACAAACGTCTTCTGCTCATTGCCATTTTTTTGGCAGGAACCTCCTTCTTTGGGGCCATCTTCTATACTTTATATATGGGTTAGCACAAGCAGAAGCACTTAGCAAGGGACTCTAATGTCGCGGTCAACTAATTTTGATGACTTATCTTCATTTCAGTATTGTGCATTTTGTTACGTCTTGTGTACTTGCTGGCAATAAAAATGAACAATAATGTACCCATGGATAAAGAAACTATTTTTTTCTAGATATTACACAGGAAAATCAAACCTAGTATCTCTCCAGGGCCAATGGCACCCTATGAAAGGCAGGGAGGTGCAGGCAAAAATCTGATAAATAATTTAAATAATTGCTGGTCTCCCTCCAGGGCCCATGGTACCCCTATAGGAAGGAGGAAGCCAGACAGAAAAATGATTAAATAAACTAAATAATTGCTGGCCAGAGCCCATAGGTTCCCTTTGAAAGGTAGGGGACTAAATGAATAAAAAAATTGCTGGTGTCCCTCCAAGGCCTATGGGTACACTGTGGGAGGCGGAGGGTAAGCACAAATCGAATATATGTGGGTACCCGATGGAAGATGGGGGAAAGCAACAATCACATAAATGAATTAGATAATTGCTGATGTCCCTCCAGGGTCCAGTGATCCTCTCTGTAATGCACGGGCAGTAAAAAATCAGATAAATGAACACTATAGTTTCTTTTAAACTTATGTTGGGGTGTTTATTGTAGTTTGATGTTTTTTTTGTGTTTACATATGTGTGTACTGCTTCAGTTTTTTTTCATCATAGCCTTCATGGCTGGCAAGCAAGCTTTCAATCCTCCTCCTTTGTTTTTTGGCTCTCCTGTTAAGCCACAAATTTGCCTAAAGGACTGGTTCACGTCTTTTAATTTTTATTTAAGGGCTATCAGTGATCAGCATTACAGAGCTGGGAGGAGAAAATGCATCTTGGAGCACTTTTTGGGCATGGAGTTTCAGTGGATTTTTGAGCATTTGTCTGTATGCTATTAGGTTGAAAAGCAAGAGCTTGAGTAACATCAAGATGCTGTTCAACATTCTGAGTAACCCTTAAGCTGACAGAAGAGCATTATTGTTGGGAGGTTGGCATTTTTCTCCTTAGTGGAGCAGCTGCCAAATGAACCCCTAAATCTAATGCTTCAGCATTGGATATTTTAGCTTCTTTTTGTGAATTCAAAAGTTTCACAGACCAGTTGCCCAGTGATTAATTAGAAAGAGTAATTGTCTTCCAAGAATTTGACTTTTAGCAGAAGCTGTTAACAGTTCTAAACTTTCTTAGAAAGAGGCCAAAATCCTTCATGAAGCGGAACAAGAAGATATTAACAGCAGTTTCAAAAGTTTGGTGTTCATCAACAACATCATGGAAGTCCATTCTCCTGAGAATCCCATGGATGTTCAGTAGGGGATATTCCTATGGAAGTTCTTATGTATTCGGATCCACATGTAACCATCATCATACTTGACACTTGTTAGGCTCACTAACAAGAAGAAGCATTGTGTGAGCCTGACATTAAGACTGAACCATTTCAAGGATTTACAATTGACTTCATTCAGCTGTTTGAATTGTCCATTTCCTTCAGGGATTTTGAAATTGTAGAGAAAGTGTATTTTACTTTCATGGGCAAAAACATTTTGGGTTCCATTCCTCAAGGCTTGATCAACATTGAACTGTTGCTCAGATGGAAATATTAGTAATATTAGTGACTCTTCTTCGAGGGTTGGTGACAAGCATATGACTAACTTTGATTGTTTTGAGACACTAAAACAGGTTATTGGCAAGCATCAATGAATATCTGAGGAGTGTTTGGGTATTCTTGAGAGTTTTGAACTAAAAATAAAGGGCAGTCCTGTCCTGCTAAGTACAAATGAGGGCTGTACCTCTTAGTATTAGGCATGGCTATACCCATGTCCTCAGTAAGTTGTGAGCAGAGGATGTAATTGAAACTCATGATAGTGCTGTATGGTTATCACCTATTGTTGTGGCACAGAATAAGAACAATGAGTTGAGGGTGTGTGTGGATTCATGTTCCCTTAACCATGCCATCTGGGTTGGCCCATATTCACTGCCAAGAACTGGTGGTTTGCTGGCCAGCCTAGATGGAGAAACATAATGTTTTGCAAATTGGATTTACAGTCAGCATATCATCAGATTGTTTTCGCGCCAGAATCAGTTCATCTCACCATTTTTGTGACTCTGGGTGAAGTTTTTTAATACAAAAGGAAGCATTTTGGCAAATGATTATTCAGCAGCATTTTTTCCTTTGTTTCAAGACCTACAAAGTGTCTCAGTTTTCCAGGACGATGTGTTTGTTTTTTATATGAATTTACAATAACACTACCAAAAATTACAAAAAGCAATGCAGTTCATTGAATCTCATCGTCTGCACTTAAGAATGGATAATGTGTATTTGGCAAAAAAAAGCTAGAATATTCGGGGCACTTTATTGGTGAGAATAGTATTATACTAGGACTAGGCTGATCAAAGCTGTTAAAGATCCTCCTGCTCTTAGCAACGAGGATCAGGTTTTCTTTTTTCCTGTTCATTCTTCCTAACTTTACGTCAGAGGTGGATCTTTCACAAGATTCAGGAAGAAAAGGATTGAATTTGTGCTGGGTAAGTAAGAAGAATTACTTTTTTTGAGAAATGAAGTCTGATTTATTTAATGCAATCTTACTGAAAAACTTTTTGTTCCTGGTATACTGTTAATTGTCACTATAGAGGTCAGTGATCATGGGCTTGGTGCTCTTTAATACAAAAACCAGAAGAAGTGAACAAACTGAAGCATTTGCATCATGTGACTTCAAGGATGTAGAAAAACAATAGTCTGCGGTTGAGAGAGAAATGCCTGGGTGCATTTGGGTCATTCAGAAGTTTAGGGAATATTTGTCAGATACTTGTATCACTCCCAAACTTTTACTGGTTATTTTAAGAAAACCTGGGATGTGCTCCAGCAGAAGGATGGCTATGTTGGCAAGGCTGAGTAAACAAACTGTTATTTTCTTTTGTGGTAGAGCACATCCTAGGTAGATTTAAAAGGGAGGTTAATTTCTTCTCACTGTTGCATGTGTCAGATGGGAAGGAGTAGGAGGAAGATTCAGAGAACGTTGAATGTTTTTCCGTAAGTCGTGTGTTACAGAATAACAATGGCATGAGGCTATGATTGCGGATTTGGTTATTCAGATTGTTTTGGGGATTGTCACAGAGAAATGGTCCAAAGAAAGAAAAGTGTTTGGAAGGTGAGTTACAGTGTTTTGCAAAGATAGCTTCAAAGTGGTCCACTGAGAATGGGATACTTTTAGAGAAGATACATTTGTTCCTCCCTTTTTCTTGAGAAGTAAGCAGGCGAATTTGGCTCATATTGACCATTTAGGTATTACACTAACAAGAAACGTTTAGGAGAGACATACTGGTGGCCAAAGTTGGACATTGATATGGAGCCCAGAGTTCAAGGGTGTGGGACATGTATGGCTGATAAGCATCTGGTAATAAGAATGCTACCCATGCTATTAGTGGGCATACTGGAACGAATCTGGGACAAATGACCTTAGATTTCTTGAGGTCTTTTCATGGGGAGAGGCTTGGCTGAAGTTAATGTGCCTAAGTCATTAATTATAGCTTGAAGTAAAACTTCTTAGGCATCTAAATACTAATGTAGCTGTTGATTTTAGTTTTTTTAAGGGTGTTTTTTGCATGTGATAATCTCCCGAGTATCCTCGTTACTGACAGTGGGGTACAGTTCACACCAGTGGAAATGAAGGAGTTTCTGAAAGTCTGCTATTCATCATTGGAGAACCTGGCTGTATCATCCCCAGGGAATGGGTTGAAAGAGCTAATATACTGATTGACAATGTCATTATATTGGATTTGGTGGAAAGACTTCCAGAGGAACATGTTGTATGCATGATTTTCTGGTCATATCAAGCCACATCACACAGAGCTCCCTTTGAAATGTAGAGGGGCAGAAGGTTAGTACACTGATTGAGCCCCAGTGGCTTATATTTCATTCAAATAAAGTGGCGTGTGAATAATTCATAAATAAGGTCATAAACACCAGTATAAATGAGAAACAAATATGAGGTAAGTGACAAAATGAGTTTTTACGTTATGTACGAAACAAAAGGAGACTTACAGTGTCAGGATTAAGTTGGTACATGGTGTGAGGAAGAGTGATTTCAGGTTTAGTCCAGAGGTGGTGGTTGAGAAGGTCTCAAGAATGGCTGTGTTTGTGTCTGGCGGCAAGTGGTGGGAAAAGAGTGTGGTTGCCCAAAGTGCAGGTGGAGAATTTGAGGTAGGGGTGAAGATGCTGCCCAAAAGGTGGAAGAAAGAATAATCGTGGGGAGTCGTTTCTGCTTTTGCAAAAATTCACACAATTTGGTAAGCCATAAAGCTCCCCAGTACAAATAACAATGTTGAACAGTGTGGTAAGGGGATGAGTGTTAAGAAGCATCCCTTCTGGATGAGGGTTTTTGCATGAAATGGTATTGCAACTATTTTTTAACACATTCTTTAATATTGTATCAGGACTCTTCAGCTTAGTAGGTTTCTTGTTTTGTGTCCCTTACCCTTCAATTTCTTTTGTTACTGTAATGAATTTGTTTTTTTTTCTTTTTGGGAAAATATATAAAGATGTGTTATGACTTGCGTTGTTCCTTACCTGGGCACACGTGCATCTCGAGCCAGTCTTCCCCTGTCATCGTAATGGAAATGTTGGCTGTTCTTTGCGCATGGGGTATTCTGTAAACTGCAGTTCTATTCTGGGCGGAGGCTGTCTTATTGTTGCTGCTCTGGTCAATAATAAAGGTATTTCTCAACCTTTATATTCGTTTGCAATTCCACACGCACTCGCAACAAATGGAATTATTTACCGTTTCCTTAGCCGCTGAGATTGGGTGATGTTAGTTCCCTAAATCGTTAAGGATATAATAGCCTGCAAACGGGAGGGCATTCTTACATTACCTTTGAGAATCGGGCTTTGTAATCTGCTCAAATGACCTACGGAGGGTATAGGATCCCATTCTGTGGAGCACTAGTTTCTGCTAAATTAGTCCACTGGTTGAGACACCATACTATTTATGGTAAGGTGTAGGCAGCATACTCTATTGCTTTAAGTTATTTCATGCGCCATGTCTGAGAGTTATTTACCCTCACACTGTAGGTGCACTACCAATGGGCTGAAGGCAACCCTTGTGGGTGTGGTTAGAATCCTACATCGTTTTTAGGTCGAGCCTAGCATTGCAGCGCATGCGCTGCTCGCTTTGCGAGGCATGCAGTATTCAGAAAATAGCGTGGAAGCTTCGTGGAAGTTCCGCCCACTCTCCACCCATCTTTTTCATTGGCTTAGGTCCTAAATGCTGCCTTCCGATTGGTTTTAGGCTTGTTAGTCCCACCTTATGACGAGCATGTCGTCATTTGTATCCTTCCATGGCTACTGGCCCCTTTACTTTCAACACTATTTTCTTCCAATGTCTCCCCCCCTCCCCTCCAGCAGTCCATGACTTCTCGGCCCCCCGCACCCTCCCCCACTCCCGTTTGTGCCATTTTGCCCACCCGCAGTCCCTTTTCCAATGCAATCGGTCTCGCAGAAATGCGAGTCCTATTGCATTGCAAATGCTTGTTTTTAAACATGGAGCCGATGCACAAGCAGTGATTCGGGTGGCGGTATCGCCTTCCGTCAGTTTTGGTTAATGGTGTTTGTATCCAAATGCGGGGGAGTTCCTTGTTCTAGGAGTGAGCGAGCATTCGTGGGCGAAACTGCAGGGAGTGTTATTAGGAGTGAGGTTGGGCGTGCGTGACCTCCGCATCACGAGAAAACCTCGTGTGAGGTAATTCCCCAGGCGCATGGGATTTGCTTCTAGAATTAGGAACTGATGACTTTACAGATAAATAAACGAAACTGTGCGGGTTTCCTTTGATGGTTAATCTGGCTTCTTTCAGGTAACACCTTTTGGGTGTGTAACATTTGAACCAGACTTTTTCAGGAGTTTAGTATCGCATTGCAACGTTTGTGTAGCACGTCATGATCTTTAGAGGTTTACGAAGCACTTAGATTTGCATTGGACTCAGTGATGTGCTGTCGGTGCGGATTAGCATGAGGTGATGAGCAGTGTGAAAATAAATACCTACCACTTAAGAGTTTGCTATAACCTAGCTATTTTCATGGGAGAAGAGCCGGTACTCTCCGGAACTCTAGGGATTGTAGAGTATTCTCATTCCAGCAGGAAGCGATTTCTTATTGTATCTTGTTTGAACCGAGGGGTTTCCTCCAGTGTGGTATGCTTTTGAAGGAAGGGGATGCTGTTTAAAGCCGAGGTTTTCAAGCTCTCCTGCCCGCCACATCCGTGCCTAGGCTAGCCAAGTAGGTTCAACCCTTCCTGCAGGGATTGTCTACCCGTCACAGTCACGGGCTGAAACCCAAGCTGGGCTGACTCTGTGTTTCATCCTTCCACGTTCAATTACCAGAGAATCAATGGGTTATGTACTAAAAAGGCCGCCAATTTAAGTATTGACAGACAATTCAGTTTATTCTGAAAGCAATAGAAGTGTTATTAATAATTGGGAATAATTGCAGTTGAACTGGGGGTACGATTGGGCCCGCAGGCAGAACGGAAAGAGGTGTACATCTCTGAAACACATTCTGATTACACATTCTACGTATCGTTAAAGGGTGCGAAACTATGCGTGCCAGTCTGTTTGACGCAGCACTTAGCAAAACAACTTAAAATAAATGTCCTGAATTAAACCTTTAACAAAATGAAAGGGCATGTTAACGTAGGACGGTTACCGGGCTGGCTGTGCTGTGCTATCAGAGGTGCTGCTGCCCCTCAGGATGTTCTGCATCTTTGATGCAGAAGCCCCTCCTTGTTCTCGGGGTAAGGGGGTCTGTTCTCATGAATTTGGCGGGGGGGAGAGGGGGCCCGGGAGAGTGTCTCCTCCAGTGTTATTTTAGTGCCCCCGAATGTCTCATTGGCACTTATATCAAACAACTTTTGCGCATGATTCTTCTGACACAACTCCAGGAGGGTTGCGGGACGGCTGCAGTGTTAAGTGCACCTCATACCTCTTCCATCTACCCGCCACCCATCCACAGTATCTTTGTAATGAGCACGTTCAGCCCAAATGGGCTGAAATAACATGCTTAGTAGTCAGCGCGTGCGTGTGTTGCAGATTCTCCCCCCCCCCATTGAATGGGAGCTGGTTGCATTGGTTATAACAGCAACAATAACTTGTTAATTGTCATCCTGTGATGCAAACGCTTTTTTTGTTCTTGATATCCTTCTTGATGTAAGGAGGTGATGACATTTTACAGAGCTTGTAGCATGGTCTTGGTCCTCGAATCCAGATTTTGCCCCCCTGTGACCCGGCCGTGTTTTCCGGGATGCCATTGCAGGAAGAAAATGACTATTGGACCTCAGCACAAACCTGACGTTGCCGCTCATTCTGCCCCCACTCACAAGCTTTTCTTGGCTTTAGTTTGTAAATACAGGTTCTGGCCCAGCATAAAAATCGAACATGGCCAGTTTGCTTATGGTATGGCGCTATTTCCCCACCCAATCCTCTTTACGCTCGGTGGAACACAGCAGTAAGAAGGATTGTCGGGGTTCGATGATTCCACCTGAAAGTTTGTGTGTCTTTTTCGTTGATGAATTGAGGTTGCACGTTATATCCGTGGATGAGGACATGTGTAGTGGTGCAAGAAATAGGATATACTCAGGAGATTTGGTCCATGTTCCCGAGCAAATTACTCCTGGTATGCGCAGGGGTGATTTGCTCATGACAAAACGATGTCCCTGGTTCAAGTATTCGTTGGCAGAGCTGTGCCGAGTAATTCCGCCCGAAAGCAATGCCCTCGCTTGTTTCCCAAGCGTCCATCCAACGGAAAATTACATTGTGATGACGCTTTATGAAAGGCCCGCTTACTTAACCAGGCAGGCAGTGGAGGCCGGTTAAAGTATCTGGACCTTGCCTCAGAAAAAGCAAACATGCCTGTTCCAGTTAGGGGTGTGAACCGGAAGCTCTTGTTTGAACACCCGCCATTAGGAAGGTGTTGACTTTTCCCCCGCTGTAACTATAGCTGTACTTTGACGCTTGTTTGCATTTTCTTAGAATTTTTTTATGATTGCATTCCCGTAATTTTACTCTTTAATTACATTACCGTGCGCTATCTATTAATATGCCAATGACTTTGGTTGACCAATCGGGTGGGTGCCCACAGCACAAGGCGAGGGTGGAATGTAGCGCACAGGGGGCACCTTCCGGTAGTGGAGTCTGTTTTTTCTGCTCTCTCAGCACATCTAAGTGCGTGTTCGGGCCAGAGGAGTCACTCCTGTAAGTAGGTTAGGGGGTGGACAGACAAAATATCGATTTTGAAATATCGAAGCACAGTTATATCGAGTTTTAAATATCGTAGGGACAAAATATCGAAGTCAAGAATATCTACAACCAGAATATCGAAGTTAAGGTAAGAAATATCGATGTTGCAAATATCGATGTTAGTAATATCGATAGTTAAATTATTGATGTTAATAATATCGATATTTATATGAGTGTTATGTATTTTAGTATGTATTTAATATGTATGTGTTCTATATTTTTTGTTAAGTATTGTACTGTTTTTTTAAATATATGTATACATTTTTTAGAAATTATTTTTTTTTTTAAGTAAATTTTGCGTTTTAGTACCATAGCGGGTTGTGGGTTTATAGGGGAATAGCGTGGGAAGTAATTTAATTTTAATTAAGTCATTATTATTTTTTAATTATTGTTATTAATAATTAATTTATTGTTAATTAATTATTAATTGGTAATTAATTATTATTAATTGATAATTATTTTATTTGTATTAATTTATTATTGGAGTGGGTTGGGTGTTTTTACGGGAGTAGGGTGGTAAGTAAATTATTTGTAATTAAGTAATTAATTAAGAAAAATTGAGTATTGATAATTAATTTTTTTGTTAATTAATTACTAATTGGCTATTAATTTTTATTAAATATTATTTATTGGCATTGATATTTTTTTGTTAATTAATTATTAATTTGGTATTCATTTTTATTAAATATTATTTATTGGTATTGATAATTAATTGCAAATACATTTTTATTAATTGATTAATTGAAAATTAATTCAATTGTGTGAAATTTTATGTGGAGTGTGTTGTGTGTTTATTGGGGAATAGGGTGGGAAGTATTTAATATTATTAAAGTAATTATTATTTTTGATATATTTGTAGGTTTTTTTTCTTCTAAATTTATTAATAAATCATTATTTAATTACAATATTTAATTCATTTATAAGTATGTTATTTTTAACATCTACGTTGTCCAACGCATTCCCTACTGTTGCACTCTCTGGAGTGGGAATAGTAATTTTTACCCCTACGCTATCCAGCGCTTTCCCTACTGTTGCACTCTCTGGAGTGGGAATAGTAATTTTTACCCCTACGCTATCCAACGCTTTCCCTACTGTTGCACTCTCTGGAGTGGGAATAGTAATTTTTACCCCTACGCGATTCAACGCTTTCCCTACTGTTGCACTCACTGGAGTGGGAATAGTAATTTTTACCCCTACGCTATCCAACACTTTCCCTACTGTTGCACTCTCTGGAGTGGGAATAGTAATTTTTACCCCTACGCTATCCAGAGCTTTCCCTACTGTTGCACTCTCTGGAGTGGGAATAGTAATTTTTACCCCTACGCTATCCAGCGCTTTCCCTACTGTTGCACTCACTGGAGTGGGAATAGTAATTTTTACCCCTACGCTATCCAGCACTTTCCCTACTGTTGCACTCTCTGGAGTGGGAAAAGTAATTTTTACCCCTACGCTATCCAACCCTTTCCCTACTGTTGCACTCACTGGAGTGGGGATAGTCATTTTTACCCCTACGCTATCCAGCGCTTTCCCTACTGTTGCACTCTCTGGAGTGGGAATAGTAATTTTTACCCCTACGCTATCCAGCGCTTTCCCTACTGTTGCACTCACTGGAGTGGGAATAGTAATTTTTACCCCTACGCTATCCAACGCTTTCCCTACTGTTGCACTCACTGGAGTGGGAATAGTAATTTTTACCCCTACGCTAGCCAGCGCTTTCCTACTGTTGCACTCTCTGGAGTGGGAATAGTAATTTTTTACCCCTACGCTATCCAACGCTTTCCCTACTGTTGCACTATGTGGAGTAAGTATATATATTAATTTATATTTTAACACCAATGTGGAGTGCACCACCAATCAAATGGGGGAAAGAATTATGTCCATCCAAAGAGTATCAAAATAAGTATTTCCTTTATTCTTCTTTTTATAGTAAAAGAACAGCAGCCAGACAGCCGACGCGTTTCGTCCAATTCATGGACTTCATCAGGGCTGCAATGTATACAAAAACATAAAGTGTATAATACAGAATAAAAAAACGAATGGACAAAGACCAAGACAAGACAAATCAAACAGTAGACAATACATTTAAAAATAATCTCACTAACATGAATCAATCATAAGTCTAAAACGGTATACCCGCCACATTTCTAGAACACAGTAATATTATTAATTCATTTGCAATGTCAGAAAAAACATAATACATGACATCTATATTAAATTACATATTGTAGTATCATATTGCTTTAATAAGAACTAAACAACATTACGAAAGTCTGTTGCACATAATAAAGCAGTATCTTATGACCAATGTCTGTCAAATTAACATCAAAGAATCAAAATTGAATAAGATAAATAGAAGATATAAAGAAGATATAAAAATAGACAAGAGCAAAGCCTGAAACAAAATAAGTATGTAAATAGTCAAAAAGATCCAATTAGCTGCCATCTTGAAAAATGTGTATAAGCACCAACAGGCCCAACGTTTTAAGGAAATCAAAAATGCCTACCTTCCAAAGATAAATTTACTGTCCAATAAGGTAGTAATGCTAGATTATAAGTTGAAATAACGTAAGATTCCCACTGGACCCTCATATATCCGGGGTCAATCAGTAGATAAGAGGCTTGTGTGCCTGCAATAAATAATACAAACAAAAGCGAATTAAATCATGGGGCGATGGCCCAAATACGACCCACCCCTAATTGTATCGGAAGAATGATAATGTAACCCTCTTGTATTGAGGGACAATAAACAGATAAGCAGCTCAAGAAATAGTAAATAATTGCGTGAGCAATAGAAAAGAAGTAAAATAATTCAAAAGTTCCAAAAAGGGGATAAATAAACCCCAAACAAGTAAATGAAAAAATCTCCTGTTACCCGCATAGTGCCAGGATTACAAATGCCCAAAGTCAAGGTAACAGGGTCACAGAAAAACATAAAAAATATAAATGACCAAAAGTCCACTATATGCGGCAAACGTAATAATATAACAAGAACATGGGAAAACGCCGATTACGCGTTTCCCAAATGTAAGGAAGACAGAAGCGGAAAAAATGCAGAAGCAACCCATGTCAGGAGTTCCAAATCAAGCCGTAATTTAATGCTTGATAAAAATGGGAACATTGTAATTCACGCGGCGTAAAACTATGATCAAAGATAGTGGCCATAATATATAATGGTCACGTAGGTCAAAATTCCTGCCTGGGCCGCTGATATCCGAGACCCCCGCAGTTTTCAACGAAAAAAAGGGGCGGGAGAAATGCAAGGGTAACCCATATCAGGAATTCCAAATCAAGCCGTAAATTAATGCTTGATAGAAGTGAGGGTATTTAAATCACGCAGCATAAAACTATGATCGACAATAGTGGCCATAATGTATAATGGTCACGTAGGTCAAGAGTCCTACCTGGGCCGCTGATATCCGAGACCCCCGCAGTATTCAACGAACAGATGCAGACGGAAAAGACGAGCGCCAAACGTGCCCGATTTAAATAGCGCAAGCGTAATCACGCAGGAATATCCGCATGTCTGATAAGGGAGTATCTGAAAAGAAAGAGAACTCAGTAGAAACGGGATATACCCGAAGGGGATATCACCAAATAATATTTTTTTCCAAACAGTGCCAAAATATAGCAACTAAAATACCGTATAATTTAAACTTGAAACAAGCCACAAAAGTTATTTGACCAAATTGGTTAACTACATACAATTAAAACAAACATGGATCGTGGGGTAACACAAGCCCCAAAAACGGAAATTCCTAATCAAGGCATTAGTATCAGTGCCTTGTAGGTTTAGCAAAAAAGGGTGGTGCATATTTGATTGCCACAATTGTGGACTACAAACCACAAATGCGTCTGTTGGCCATAAAGATCGTGCAATCCCCAAGATGACAAGAGACTCCATCAGAAATAAATATCTAATATTGAATGAAATAAAGATGAAAACATAAGAATTAATGTTTGGAAAAAAATATTATTTGGTGATATCCCCTTCGGGTATATCCCGTTTCTACTGAGTTCTCTTTCTTTTCAGATTCTCCCTTATCAGACATGCGGATATTCCTGCGTGATTACGCTTGCGCTATTTAAATCGGGCACGTTTGGCGCTCGTCTTTTCCGTCTGCATCTGTTCGTTGAATACTGCGGGGGTCTCGGATATCAGCGGCCCAGGTAGGACTCTTGACCTACGTGACCATTATACATTATGGCCACTATTGTCGATCATAGTTTTATGCTGCGTGATTTAAATACCCTCACTTCTATCAAGCATTAATTTACGGCTTGATTTGGAATTCCTGATATGGGTTACCCTTGCATTTCTCCCGCCCCTTTTTTCGTTGAAAACTGCGGGGGTCTCGGATATCAGCGGCCCAGGCAGGAATTTTGACCTACGTGACCATTATATATTATGGCCACTATCTTTGATCATAGTTTTACGCCGCGTGAATTACAATGTTCCCATTTTTATCAAGCATTAAATTACGGCTTGATTTGGAACTCCTGACATGGGTTGCTTCTGCATTTTTTCCCGCTTCTGTCTTCCTTACATTTGGGAAACGCGTAATCGGCGTTTTCCCATGTTCTTGTTATATTATTACGTTTGCCGCATATAGTGGACTTTTGGTCATTTATATTTTTTATGTTTTTCTGTGACCCTGTTACCTTGACTTTGGGCATTTGTAATCCTGGCACTATGCGGGTAACAGGAGATTTTTTCATTTACTTGTTTGGGGTTTATTTATCCCCTTTTTGGAACTTTTGAATTATTTTACTTCTTTTCTATTGCTCACGCAATTATTTACTATTTCTTGAGCTGCTTATCTGTTTATTGTCCCTCAATACAAGAGGGTTACATTATCATTCTTCCGATACAATTAGGGGTGGGTCGTATTTGGGCCATCGCCCCATGATTTAATTCGCTTTTGTTTGTATTATTTATTGCAGGCACACAAGCCTCTTATCTACTGATTGACCCCGGATATATGAGGGTCCAGTGGGAATCTTACGTTATTTCAACTTATAATCTAGCATTACTACCTTATTGGACAGTAAATTTATCTTTGGAAGGTAGGCATTTTTGATTTCCTTAAAACGTTGGGCCTGTTGGTGCTTATACACATTTTTCAAGATGGCATCTAATTGGATCTTTTGACTATTTACATACTTATTTTGTTTCAGGCTTTGCTCTTGTCTATTTTTATATCTTCTTTATATCTTCTATTTATCTTATTCAATTTTGATTCTTTGATGTTAATTTGACAGACATTGGTCATAAGATACTGCTTTATTATGTGCAACAGACTTTCGTAATGTTATTTAGTTCTTATTAAAGCAATATGATACTACAATATGTAATTTAATATAGATGTCATGTATTATGTTTTTTCTGACATTGCAAATGAATTAATAATATTACTGTGTTCTAGAAATGTGGCGGGTATACCGTTTTAGACTTATGATTGATTCATGTTAGTGAGATTATTTTTAAATGTATTGTCTACTGTTTGATTTGTCTTGTCTTGGTCTTTGTCCATTCGTTTTTTATTCTGTATTATACACTTTATGTTTTTGTATACATTGCAGCCCTGATGAAGTCCATGAATTGGACGAAACGCGTCGGCTGTCTGGCTGCTGTTTTTTACTATAAAAAGAAGAATAAAGGAAATACTTATTTTGATACTCTTTGGATGGACATAATTCTTTCCCCCATTTGATTGGTGGTGCACTCCACATTGGTGTTAAAATTTGATTTTGGTCTCGTTAGACTGCTCCTTGGAAACAGCAGGAGTGGTGGATGTGCACACTCTCTGACTGATTGGACTCAGAACATTGGACTCTTTGTTTGGGTAAAAATATTGGGGGAGGTGCGTCACATGCACATTTGGTGTATGGTTTAGGTTTGTTGTTTCAATTCTGGATGTATATATTAATTTATATGTATATGTTTAATTTAACATTTAGGGGCCGATTCCGATTCGGGCCGGAAAACGTACCGACCGACTCGGAGCCGGAATTCATTCCGACCGACACGTACCGGTGCAGCCCGGCCCGCAAAGTACGATGAGAAGCGTGCAAAACCCGACCGACTAGTACGGAACACAAGCCGAACGACCGAGCCGCGCGGAAAACAGCAATCCGGCCGGAAAAACACGCGAATCGAACCGACAGATACGCACCCGGAACAATACCGAACGAAACGTACCCGCGAAGTCCTACCAGCCAAGTACGATGCAATACGTGGAAAACACGACCGAGTCGCACGGAGGACAAGCCGTATGACCGACACGCATACAAAACTGCGAGCCGAAGCAACACAAAACACCGCGACCGACGCGTACGCAGCATAGAAAACAGCACAAACACAGCGTGAACGACTCGGAGAAGCTCGTACGAGACAACTGCAGGGTCCGACTCGGTCACAAGAACGTCTCCTACATGCACAAAAAGTACAAAGGGAAAATACACCAAAAAAGGCCAAACAAGCAATTACAAAGCCAATAAATACTGGGGGGCAGGGAACAAAGACACACCCACAACTCCACCCATATAAAGGACACAAATCCCTACCATGATCCTTTGCAAATTCAAATTACCTGCCAGCACTCAACAGACAGCAACCACACACCCACAGCTCATCCATCACACAAGCCACACACCATCAGCACCTCAACAAATAGCACCCTCACATACACCCAGCAAAACACACACTCACACACCCTCACCTGCACACCAACACACACATCACTCACCATCACCACCCATCACCATGCCCCCAAAGAAGAATCATAAGTTCCTAGATAGTGAATTGGAAGTCCTGGTAGATGAGATACTCAGGGTAGAGCCACAGCTGTTTGGTACACTGGTCCAACAGACACCCATGTCGCAGAAAACCAAGATGTGGGAGAGGATCGTCGACAGGGTGAACGCACAATCACCATGTTTGCGCACAAAGGTAGACATCCAGAACAGGTGGTATGACGTGCGCAGAGGGGTAAGGGAGCTGTTGAAGAAGGACTACCTCTTGAGCCAACACACCGGCAGTGGCCCTCCTGCCAAACCAGTATACCTCAGGTCCTGGGAGGAGAAGGTGCGGGCCATCCTACCACCAGTGAGCGTATATGGACTAGAAAATATCCCAGAGCCTGGTGAGTACACAACAAATGTACACAATATTGTGCCACAATACACACACATCACTGTCAAGGGGAGAGTCAAACCATGCACCCTTAGCAAATACACACCAACCAGAACAGAATCATCCCAAAATGTGTATGTCAGTCAGATAAACACAACACATGCCATCTCATAGTGATATGTAACTGTGTCATCACATGTACAAACACAACTACAACTACAATCCAGGCAGTGGCACAAATATAACTAACAAACACATCCAGACATGTAGCCACCACTACAACACCACCTCACAGTGAAGCCCACTGAAAGGAAGGAATTCTGTGTATGCTGGGCAAGTCAGTGTAGCCAATAGCATCATGGGAGTCGTAGTCACAGATATTGCCCACCCTCACAATGCGCACATCAACACCACCATGAACCATGCTCACATCACAGGGAGTGGAAAACAACTGACAAGATGGCTGACACTGGCTACTGCTGTGGGGAGCACATGGTCCTGCTGGCAACTGTGCACCAACTAACAGCAGGACACCACTGACTGACATCCTGAAAGACAACTTGCACTCCCTGCAACGGAAGCACGTTCCATGGTGGAAAATCTGGCTGGGTGGAAGGAGGACTGACAGCACTGACCATAGTTACCAGCAGCTCCACTCACACACACCCCTAACACAAACTCCACACAACTCACCTGGGAGAATGCATTGCCTCATACTCTAATCAAATATCCCACAAAGAACCACAACCCTGGGTCATGCAGTGTGAAGCACAGGGACACACATGTGACTTGCAGCAAAACTAACCCCAGGATAACACTGTCAGCCATCTTGTCAGCACAGGCACACAACCCCACAGGGAAGCAGAATCAAAAGGAAGGAAGCATGGGCATGCTGGGAAGTGGGGTGGAGGCAATAGCATGATGTGAGTGGTAGTCACAGCCCAACATCCCCCACCCACATGGCCCAGCAAGCTCACACCCAAGCATGCACACCTCACAGGGAGTCAAAAGCCACTTCAAAGATGGCTGACACTGGTGCTCAGTTGTGGGGAGCACATGGCCCTGCTGGGAACTGGGCACCAAGCAACAGCAGGACACCACTGTCAGCCATCTTGCCATTGCTCTCACACTCACACACAGTGAAGTCCACCCAAAAGCAAGTAAGTATGGGCATGCTGGGAAGTGGGGTGGAGGCAATAGCATGATGGGAGTGGCAGTCACAGCCCAACATCCCCCACCCACATGGCCCAGCAAGCTCACACCCAAGCATGCTCACCTCACAGGGAGTCAAAAGCCACTTCAAAGATGGCTGACACTGGTGCTCAGTTGTGGGGAGCACATGGCCCTGCTGGGAACTGGGCACCAAGCAACAGCAGGACACCACTGTCAGCCATCTTGCCATTGCTCTCACACTCACACACAGTGAAGTCCACCCAAAAGCAAGTAAGTATGGGCATGCTGGGAAGTGGGGTGGAGGCAATAGCATGATGGGAGTGGCAGTCACAGCCCAACATCCCCCATCCACATGGCCCAGCAAGCTCCCCCCCAAGCATGCACACCTCACAGGGAGTCAAAAGCCACTTCAAAGATGGCTGACACTGGTGCTCAGTTGTGGGGAGCACATGGCCCTGGTGAGAACTGGGCACCAAGCAACAGCAGGACACCACTGTCAGCCATCTTGCCATTGCTCTCACACTCACACACAGTGAAGTCCACCCAAAAGAAAGTAAGTATGGGCATGCTGGGAAGTGGGGTGGAATCAATAGCATGATGGGAGTGGTAGTCACAGATATTGGTCACCCCCACAACTGTCCCATCAACACCACCCTGAACCATGCGCACATCACAGGGAGTGGAAAACAACTGACAAGATGGCTGACACTGGCTACTGCTGTGGGGAGCACAAGGCCCTGCTGGCAACTGTGCACCAACCAACAGCAGGACACCACTGACTGACATCCTGAAAGACAACTTGCACTCCCTGCAATGGAAGCACGTTCCATGGTGGGATATCTGGCTGGGTGGGAAGGAGGACTCACAGCCCTGACCATAGTCACCAGCCGCCTTTCTCACACACACCCCTAACAAAAACTCCACATAACTCACCTGGGAGAATGCATTGCCTCACACTCCAATCAAATATCCCACAAAGAACCACAACCCTGGGTCATGCTGAGTGAAGCACAGGGACACACATGGGACTTGTAGCAAAACTAACCCCAGGATGACACTGTCAGCCATCTTGTCAGCACAGGCACACAAC